>JADBJO010004530.1:111333-113833 GCA_016801955.1 Conus betulinus
GCCACAGCCACTGCACAACTTCGTGGCTTGATAAAAAAAAAAACAAAAACAACAAAACAAAACAAAACAAAACAAAACAAACAAAACAACAACAACAACAAAAGAGAGAGAGAGAGAGAGAGAGAGAGAGAGAGAGAGAGAGAGAGAGAGAGAGAGAGAGTTGGACTAGCTGAAAGAAACAGATGCAGGACTGCTCTCTTTCCGTGACTCGTCAATTCCTCTGCAGAAAAAGCTAGGACAGTTTAGCGAGGCTATTGGCCTCACCACTGATTAGATGAAAAGTTTAGCATTGGAGGTTGTAAGTTCACTGCCAAGTCAACGGGTTTGTACTTGAATCGGAAGATCATCAGAGAAGAGAGTCGCCTCCCCTTTCACGTCTTAAGCGGCTGGCTCTGTAGGATCATAAGACCTGAGCTTTCAATACGAAGCGTAGGAAACCAAATTGTGAAAGTCAAGCACGAATACAGGAAGCTGAAAAAAAAGATGTGGGTCGGCTGCATATTTCAATCAGCTATGCAAATTTTCTTAAATAAAAATGTTCATCTTTCCTATTCAGCAACAAGGGAAGTTCCTTCACTCATCACATTAGCTTTGGTGAAAGAAAAAGGTAGTTCAAAAGAATATTCACAAAATATAGCGCTACGTTTAGGACGTAAACAAGAGGAACTGGCAGCAGCTACGAAAAAGAAAAAAACACACCTTGACAATGCAGACTGTGATATCTCTTCACTTAAAGCGGAAATTACTTTCTCAGAAATGATATCAAGAATTTAGAGTGGCAAGAAAAATGCTTCAGACTGGCGAAAAAATGAACCCAGCTTAATACTTAAAACAAATCTTTAAGGGAAAAGAAGAAGAAGAGGAAAACAAATCTCTGAAGACCAGACTGCAAAGATAAACTAGAGGGACTTTGCCAAGAAAGTTGATGGAAACAGAAGAAACACGGGCTGAAATCCAGCACGCCAAAATTAAGCTCGAGGCAAAACTATGCACAGACTGACCCCGGTGAAGTGTAGGGAAACACAAGTACCAATACAGCAGCTGGGTTCAGCCGACCTGAGGGTGTCGTCTTCAGAAGTAGGCAAACGTTGACATTCAAAACTTGAAAACAAAAAAAGTTTGCCAATCCTGAACAGGACGACGAGCCAGTGGCAGAGGAAACGCCAGTGGCAAGAGTTGAAAGATGAAGCGGGACACTTCAAGCCTGAAGCAAAGGTGTGTGTAATGGCTTTGGTTGAGGGCAGAGAGTAAGGTATCTGCTCATAGACGTTGCAGGGTCTTTCAAACAGTTAGTGCTGCAGATCTGTGGTGCCACAACTCCAGACACGGGCCAACCTTCCCAGCGATCCGCACCACGATTTGCTGACCAGGGTCACGTGATCTAGCAAATCACGTGCAGCAGAAACCCTTGTTCACAGTCATCTTCGGGATTTGCACTCCGATGGAACTACTGGCAAAAATGGTTTTGAATGCACTCACACGCACGCACAAACGCACCCCCCCCCCCCCCCCCCCCCCCCCCCCCCCACACACACACACACATACACACATACACGCTTGCTCGCACGCGGGCTCGCACGCACGCGTGCAAGCACGCACACACGCACGCATGCTCACACGCGTGCTTACACACACACACACACACACACACACACACACACACACACACACACACACACACACACATACATATACACGCGCGCGCGCGCGCGAACGCGCGCGGACTAGCAGTATGCCTTTGTCAGGTCTCTCTTATATAATGTAGAGATGTGCATTTCATGCCAGGATTCTTGGATACCGTTCAGATGAATGTTCTATGCCGCGTTACATACTCCATTATAGCCATTCTCTCTGCCACTCATTCCCAACCTTCTCCACGCATACACAGACAGACAGACAGACAGACACAACAACAGACAGACAGACAGACAGACAGACAGACAGACACACACACACACACCACACACACACACACACACACACACACACACACACACAACACAACACACACTAACTAACTAACTAACTAACCCCCCCCCCCCCCCCACCCCACACACACACACGTAAACACACACACACACGCAAAAACACACACATACATACCCCCCACCCCCAAACACACCTCCACAAGGACACTGCCCTGCCAGGCCATATGTCCAACAGGTGGACGCTGTTTGTCGTGTTTGCGGTAAATACTCCGCAGGTGTATGTTTCCTGTCAAGCCTGTTGTCTAGATAGCATGCAGTGGGTGTTCCATAGCCTGCCGCATACCCCGTCATGCTCATTCTCTCCACTGTTCACTCAAACACCCTTTCTACGTGTAAACACGACGACACACAAGTACATACACACAAGTTGTCAGCCAGCTATAGCCAGCCAGCCAGCCTGGCAGGCAGACACACACACACAGACACACAGACACACACACACACACACACACACACACACACACACACACACACACACATACACACATGTACCCCTCCCCCACACACACACA
>JADBJO010004530.1:121333-132253 GCA_016801955.1 Conus betulinus
ATGACAACAGACCATTGGAATTAGATCGACGCTATTTTAGTCATCAAATAAAAAGAAAATGTTGTAATAAACATTGCTCTTGTTCTTATAAATTGTTCAAACGGTGGAATGCAATACCGCAGTAAATTTCTACATATTTGAATATAATTACTTGTATATACTTCGTATATTTCGTGACCTTTTTGTTGTCGTAATTTACCCTTTGGAGTGGGGTCCTGGTTTATCTGAATTAATCTCCGCATTGGATTGAAGCTGTGTCTTTCTCACTTACCCTCGGTCTTTGTTCTCTGTCCCTCATGTAAGTTCTCTCTCTCTGTCTCTCTCTCTCTCTCTCTCTCTCTCTCTCCTCACACACACACACACACACACACTCTCACACACACACACACACACACACACACACACTCACTCACTCACTCACTCACTCATATACGCACTCTCTCCTTCGTGTATTACCTTATGCACTCTGTTTCCAGGGGAACACGAGGAAGAGCTGAGGGTCATACCCAGGTCGCCACCCATGGACAGACGGGCGTCATTCCTTACCAGATCAGTCCCAACAATTTCAGTGAGTGGTGCAACCAGCCATCGCCTCCTCCCTGTCCTTCCTCTTGATGGGCATAGCAGGGAGTAGGAAGGTTTGGTGAAAGAGGGGGTAGAGAGGTCGGGGGTGGGTAGTGAGGGGGTGGGGGTGTGGATGGGGAGGTGACAGACTGTGCAAAGAGAAAAGTCCATGATATATAGAATTAATTAGCTGTGTAACTTGTCTGTTCGCATTTCGTCGCGCACATGCTTCTGTCTGTCTGTCTGTCTCTGTCTGTCTGCCTGTCCTGTCTGCCTGTCTCTCTGTCTGCCTGTCTGTCTCCCCCTCTCTCTCTCTCTCTCTCTCTTGGGCATTGTACATATTTAGGAAGATGAGAAATGTACCTTATACTGTCTTTAACATTTAAGAGTGAAAGACTACAAATCCTGTAGTTTTGAGAGCCGAAAGTTGGTGACGAACTTCATAAGACATCATGCCCTTCGGTCAAGTCATTTTTCTCTCTTTTTTTTTTTTGTTTAGCAATATTTAATGCTTTTCCATCAAAATCTCTTTCTGTCTTTTGGACGAACGGAAGAAAGATCCGCAATCTGATGGAAGAAAGATCGTTTTCAAGAAGACAATGCAAATCTCCATTGTGATGCGGAGCTGACCGCGTACCGGTGTTCTCCTAGCACTCACCCTTACGCTTTTCTTGTGGAAGGACATCTTGTCCCATCGTGTCGGTCATGGTGAACTGCTCTTTGTGTTGTGGAGATACTGAAGAGAGACCCTGGCCCCCTCCTCCTAATGCAAGTGTCTCTGATTTTGCCGGGAAAACCGTGACAGACTCGGCTTTCTTCTCACCCCCCACACCTCTCAGCCAGGGACTGTAGGAGGAGGGACACGCAGTTTCTACTGCGGGACTAGCATGTTCAGCACAGCCGTGGGTAGGCATTCATTTGGGAAGATTTCCTTTCGGCTCTCAAAACGTCAATTTTATGTCAGTGGTGGTGAAAACTGTTCGCCTTAATTTCAACGTGACTGGGGGGTCTTGCGGTGTCATTTTTGGTCGCGCGACTCCAGAGGCGCCGAACAAAACTCTTTCCTTTCATACAATATCAACCAAGGAAGAAACTGTGAATGCACGGAGGCGCTGATAAAAAAAAAACAACAACAAAAAAAAAACAACAAAAAAACATGTCGTTCTAAAAGTGATACTATAAGCCAATCGAACAGACCTTTTACCGTGGCTGGTCATATAGTGACATCTGTTACCATTTACCATGACATGTTCAATAAAGGAGGAACAGATCTGAACACATTCAGCCCAGTCCTATGATCAGTCGTGTCGACTTCTGAAGAAAACACGTCTGCTAAAAAATGTACTTGGCGTTTGTTTTTGCATCGTTTTTTTTTTTTTTTTTTTTCAAAAAGTTGCTTTGCATCCTGTTTGTGCATTTTTATTTGTAGTGGTATTTTGATTTCTTTTAAGTCACGGTGCGGTCAGTTTGATTTTTTTTCTGGTAAAAAATTCACAATTGCTAACACACACACACACACACACACACACACACACACACACACACACACACACACACACACACACACACACACACACACACACACACACACACACACACACACACACACACACACACACAATGACACGTTTTGGAACGACAACATATATCAAAACTTCATCGGTAGGTCTGTGTTGAAAACAATATTTTTCAGGTTCTTAACTTGCAAGTATCTTACTCCCTTCAGCAAGATGATCAACACACGTCATTCTGCAAATTTCATGACCGGAAGTAAACTACCCACACACACCTGTCCAAACAGCTCTGTCCGTAAGTTCACCGCAAAAGCGTACTGGTTACAGCTGATTACCCCCCCCCCCCCCTCTTTCTACGGTTGCTGCTCTCAACGAACCCTGTCTAGCTGATCTGATGTCCAAGAGACAAGATAACCAATAGGCTAGACAGATTCTGTTGAAACAGATGGTATACCTCCACTGAATTCAAAACCAGCCTCTTCTTACGTTGCTTGTAAAATGGAATCGTGGAACTGTTTGTCATTGCCTGCGTATGATAAGATCTTTGTTTTCTGAGATGGTTCTTCATTTACTGACACAACGTCACCAAAAGAAATCTGCCCGCTCATTGCTCTTAAGGGTTAACGATAATATCATCTTTCAAAAGAATGTTTTTGTTGTTGTTGTTTGTTAAGCAAGGGAACGATAGGTATGTAACTGTATGTTGCTTGTAATAAACTTTTTTTGCAAGGGAACGAGCTTTTAAACTGCTTGCCAGCAGAGCAGATGGAAAGATGTTCCTTCTACTTCACCACATGAATATCTCACCGTCAGTTACTCTGTGTGTTTTGTTTTGTTTGATTTAGCCTCTTTTCACAAAATAGTGTCTTTAGACTATTTTTTTTTTAACTCTGTCACCGCATTTACTTTGTGTGTGTGTGTGTGTGTGTGTGTGTGTGTGTGTGTGTGTGTGTGTGTGTGAGAGAGAGAGAGAGAGAGAGAGAGAGAGAGAGAGAGAGAGAGAGAGAGACGGTCTGTATGCATCGATCGAACAGCCGGCTATTTTTCGGCAACTTGCCGACACTTATGAAGAACAGGCGTGTTAGAAACGTCACAGAAGAGACGGTGATTTAACACGATGATGCGTTCAGCAACATCACTTTAAAAAAAAAAACAAAAAAAAACAAAAAAAAAAAAAACCTCTGTGCAAGCATTCAGTGATGCTCCGATGTTCATTCCGTCAGCCGAGGAGCAGGAGCAGTGGATCAAGCGAGCGATGCAGCACTGGGAGGAGGTGACGTGTGTCCGCTTCAGACCAGCCACCAGCCGAGATGAGAACAGAGTCACGATAAGGACCGGGCAGGGGTAACTCTGTCTATGTCTGTCTGTCTGTTTTTTTCTGCCTGTCTCTCTGTCCCTGTCGCTGTCTTTTTTTTCTTCATCTCCTTCTTCCTCCTCCTCCTCTCTCTTCTTCTTCTTCTTCTTCTTCTTCTTCTTCTTCTTCTCGTCGTCCTCCTTTCCAACATCTCAAAACTGATACATTAGCATTTAACATAAAATGTGTCCCATCAAACACTGCCTTTCGGATAAAACCGTAGACATCCGATGCACAGTATAGAGGGACAGTTAGTCTATTCTACCTCACGTGTGAATAATGTGATCCACAGTAACATTGAGGCAAAGGATGGTGGGAAAAATGGAAACGGGGCGAAGCATGCTGATGTTGTTTGCCTGATTTAGATCCAACATACTCACACATTAACAGAAGGAGCAGACCAACAACCTGGTGTCATACGATGAAATCAAGACAATCGTCAAGGCACAGCAAGGAATAAAATGGCGCCTCCAGCACCCCAAACACAACCCAGAAGACAGTTACCATTTGCTGGGACGACGGGAACAGGTCAAGATCTTCCGCCTGAGGACTGGACACAATCGCCTGCTCCACCACATGCACACAAAATTTGGCATTGGACAGAGTGGAGAGTGCCCTTGTGGTGAGGGACCAATGACAACCGACCACATCCTTCAAGTCTGTACGACGTATGCAGCATCCAGGAGAAAGTACTGGCCAACACCGACAGCAGTGGGAGCCAAGCTGTACGGCACCCTGGAGGAACTGCGGTGCACGGCAGCCTTCATCGAGGACACCGGGCTGCTCATCTAACAGGAGGCGAACGAGGAAGAAGAAGATTAACAGTGTGTGACCTTCGTGAAAAATTCGACGGCGATATACAGTATCAGCCAGTGCACTATGTCATTGTAGAGTGCTAGGAGATAGGGGGCTGAGCGATATGCAAGGTGACATGTTTTCTTTTGAATGTGCACAGGTTAAACATCAACGAAAATACAACAGTATATAATGAACCTGCATTCCTGACTGAATCGAATCTGCTCGTGACTGTCTTGTCCAGGTGTTGGGCCAATCTAGGGATGATGGGCGGAACTCAGATTGTCAACTTGGATCCGTACTGTTTTTGGGTGAGTCAGTGTTGCGAATTCACTCGTAGCACATGCCTGAACGTGTATGTGTGTGTGTGTGTGTGTGTGTGTGTGTGTGTGTGTGTGTGTGTGTGTGTGTGTGTGTGTGTTTGCGTTTGCGGAGGAGGAGGTCAATAGAATTATGATGTAACGAATTCAAGATCATTTCTCATTTAACAGCCAGCATGCAAAGATAGCTCATAACCTCCTTTCTTTATGACTTTCTCTCTCTCTCTCTCTCTCTCTCTCTCTCTCTCTCTCTCTCTCTCTCTCTCTCTCTCTCTCTCTCTCTCTCTCTCTCCACAGAAAGGAATCATCGAACACGAACTGGGCCCATACTATCGGGCTGATCCACGAACACCAACGTCCTCAAAGAGACGCCTACATCAGAGTCAACTACTACGGCGTTCAGAGCAATTTCGTGGATGCCCTGAAGAAATACGCCAAAGGTTCCGACGACAAAATGGGACTGGAGTATGACTACACTTCCGTCATGCATTATGGGAAAACCGTGAGTCACTGTGAATCAATGCAGTCTAGGAAAACTGTGAATCGTTGTCATCTCAAATGGTCATTAGGAACTAAATGGTTATGCATTATAGAAAAGCCGTGATCATACTGCCACGTAACTTGGTAAAGTTTGAACCATAACACATATTATGATGGTAGGCCTCTGGCCCATAATATGGGCGCGTTCAATCATCGTTGGATGCGTGACAGGAACATTTACATGTACATTTCTTGCATCTGCATGTTAAGGCTTCTGTATACAATATCAGATAATCGAATTACAACAGAAGTAGTTGTTATTTGATTTACGCAAGCAGAATTTGATATACGTCAAGATCAATATGTGGTATCCATAGGAAAGAAGAAAATACAACATTCGCTTTCAATTTTGATTACGTGCTAATGATGACAATTCCAACACGTCTCGACAGGCGTTCTCTAAAGACGGATATACGCAGACACTTTTCACGCGTGATCCGACGAAGGAAGATACCGTGGGAATGATTATGGGGTCCGTCCTTCCTTGATGCCAAACTGGTCAACCTGATGTACGGGTGCAGCGGTACGATTCTTCACTCTCCGCCCCTTGCCCTCACCCCGCTCTCTCTCTAACAACAGAAGGATCGCTTATTTTTTTTTTTTTTTTTCTCTGTAATCGATTTCTTTATTCTTGTTTGTTGTTTGAATCATTTTTGTTATGTTTTTTTTTTTTACTTTAAATTCATCTACGCCTCAATGTTAATGGAGGAACAACTCATCAACTTTTTGATGTATTTGTGAAGATATGTATGTTTGTTAAAAGTTTGTCAGTTTTTTAGTCGCTAGTCATGCTCAGTTTAGTCCCTTAGCGAGGCAAGGGCCGGATGAAAAAAGCATGTATTTGCTTATCTGTTACCCTTGGAAATAAAGATCATCATCATCATCATCATCTTCATCATCATCATCATCATCATCATCATCATCATCATCATCTCTTGCATTCATTGTCAACAGTAATTGATTGTGTTGCATTGTATAAGACTGATTTTCTTGTTTGTTGCTCTTGCCTTGGTAAATTTTCCTTGTGATATATTCTCTACCCTCTCCCTTACCCCTTATATCCTACGCTCACATGTTTTCCATTGCGTCCCGCGTTAGTGGTGTTAACAGCAATGGTCTCTTGCATTGTGTAGAATTTTCTTGTTTGTGTGTTCCGCTATATGCATTTACCTTGATTGTTTCTCTGCGTTTTTTGTGCTCCCAGTTCTTATAGAACAGGGAGTACTTTAGAATGGGAACGAAGAAATGCTGTCTGTGTGTCTGTCTGTCTGTCCGTCCGTGGTCAAAATGTGTTCCACTCACTCCAGACAAAAACTACTGGGCCGATCTTTCTAAAAATTTGTAGGTATGTTCGTTACGGGTCACGGATGATGCCCGATGTCTTATTTTACCGATATATCCGTTACTAACGGTTGTAACGGGTTTTTTTTTTCTTTATGGAATATCTCAGAAAGTAATTGACCGATCTTTCTAAAAATTTGGAGATGTGTTCACTATAGGTAACGGATGATTTCTGATGGTTTATTTTACCGTTACATCCGTTATTAACGGCTATTACGGCCCATAAACGGTTTTTCTTCTTTATGGAATATCTCAGAAAGTACTTGGCCGATCTCTCTCTAAAAATTTGTAGGTATGTTCACTATGAGTCGCAGGTGATGGCCGATGTTTACCAGAATAGCTGTTACTAATGGCTATAAACGGCCCCAAACGGTTTTTTCCTCTTTATGGGATATCTCCCGCGTAATCAAGATAAACTGGAAGTACGTTTACATGCTTTGCATCTTGTTTCCTTTTGCCCCAGGGCTGGGTAGAAAAAAAAATCATATTTGCATATCTCATTACCCTGGTGAAATACAATTTAGTTCGTTCCTCCGTCCTCTCATTCATTATATGACTTAAGCAGACGAAACTAGTTTCTCGTTTTGTTGCTCCTTCTTGCGGAATGCAGCTGATAGAACCCAAAATACGATGATATTTTTGAGTTCAAAGCAAGTTCGCACCCATTGCCAAGAAATGAAAAATATGTTTTTCAGTCTACCCCTCCTCTCTCTCTCTCTCTCTCTCTCTCTCTCTCTCTCTCTCTCTCTCTCTCTCTCTCTCTCTCTCTGTGTTGTCCCTGTCTGTGTCTGTCTGTCTGTCTGTCTGTCTATCTGTCTCTCTCTCTCTCTCTGTTGTCCCTGTCTGTGTCTGTGTCTGTCTGTCTGTCAGTCAGTCTGTCTGTCTGTCTGTCTCTCTCTCTCTGTCTTCTCTCTCTCTCTGCCTACCTGTCTGTCTGTCTGTGTCTCTCTTTGCCTGTCTCTCTGTCTCTTTCTTTCTCTCAGTTATCTATATAAAGCATTTAAGTTACGATCTGTGCTTGTTTCCTAACAGATTCAGCTTGATCATTATTATTGTAACCATGTATTTTTGAATGATTGTTTTGTTGCAGCCCTTTCATGAGAGGCGATGGCCTGTTTAATGAATGAAACATCCGTATACGTGTCCGTATCGTCTGTCTGTCTGTCTGTCTGTCTGTCTGTCTCTTCTGTCTCTCTCTCTCTCTCTCTCTCTCTCTCTCTCTCTCTCTCTCTCTCTCTCTCTCTCTCTCTCTCTCTCTCTCTCTCCCTCTCCTCCTCCTCTCCTCTCGATAACTAATAGGATAATCGCTTATTCTATGTCTGTGTGTGCTGATTTTTTTTTCTTTGTAATCAATTTCTTTATTCTTGTTTGTTGTTTCAATCGCTTTTTTTTTCCCTTTAAATTCATCTATACCTCGTTGTTAATGGAGGAACAACTCATCAACTTTTTAATATATTTGTGAAGACTTGTGTGTTTGTTGTTAAAAGTTTTGTAAGTTTTAGTCAGTAGTCCGTTAGCGGGACAAGAGCCGGATTGAAAACAAACAAACATCTGTTTGCTTTATCTGTTACCCTTAGAAATAAATATCATCATCATCATCATCGTCATTGTCATCATCATCATCATCATTGTCATCATCATCATCATCATCATCATCATCATCATCATCATCATCATTATCATCATCATCATCATCAGATCATCATCATCATCATCATCATCATCATCATCATCATCATCATTGTCATCATTATCATCATCATCATCATTATCATTATCATCATGATCAGATCATCATCATCATCATCATCATCATCATCATCATCATCATCATCATCATCATCTCTGTCGGTCTGTCTGTCTCCCTCCCTCCCTCCCTCTCTCTTTACCATAAGTGAAACAATCAGAGAAAAGTCGAAAAAAAAAGGTTTTGCTCATTGACCACACAACAGCTGTATGAGGACGATTTCTGTCCCCCAGCCAAATGCTACAGATCCAATAAGCCGACATGTGGGGCCGACTGCTTTCTGACCGCAGACTGCCGGTGCTTCTGTGAAAAGGACATGACCAAAGGTAAGGCAGACCAACCATATTTCAAGCTGTTTCATTGTTCCAGGTCAGACAGGTCGACAGCAAACAAGCTGAATTGAAAATATGACGATGGTGCATCAATTCTAAATTCTGGGTGCCGGGATAGCCTGGTGGTAGAGCGCCGGACTCTCGTATTCTTGATGATCCCTGGGTTGCGGGTTCGAATCTCCGCCGGGCCGTTTCGGTACAGGGGGGGATTTTTTTTCCCTCGGAGTTAACATTGGTTCTGACTCCGTTTCCCGTACAGACTTTCGAATGAGACTATAAACCGAGGTTCCGTGTGTGAACGCACGCATAACATCTTGCATACACGTAAAATCCCATCACCAACTTTGAGAAGAGAAGGCCAGTTTGGCCGTTGGAATGGACGACACGTTTAACATTGCATGCACCTTCCCCGAAGTTGGAGTATGGTTTTCCTTAATGGCGGGATAGAAAACGGTCATACACACAAAACTCCACTCCCTTTGTTGGTAGATGGGATTAATCCTTGCCGGTGTATACAGGGAGTGTCCGCAGGAGTATCAGC
The DNA here is from genome assembly GCA_016801955.1 of Conus betulinus. Taxonomy (NCBI): domain Eukaryota; kingdom Metazoa; phylum Mollusca; class Gastropoda; order Neogastropoda; family Conidae; genus Conus; species Conus betulinus. The sequence goes on from JADBJO010004530.1 coordinate 130,382, forward strand.
CTGCCGATGACGACGAAGAAATTCTCAATTCACTTGGAGCGTTGACATACCGATTACACAGGGCGCAGGACATGCTTTACTGCCATGGGAGGAGTTGGAGGAGGGGTACAGGTGTGTGGAGGAGGTGGTCTGTTCGGTATGAAGTGAACTCCCAGCGCCGTTCACTTCAGCTTTTCTGCAGGATTACCCAGTTAACCTGTCGCGATAAACCCTCCACAAAGGGAGACTCTGCGCTTGAGTCTGTTACAAAGGAACACAGCGCTTTCTGTTTGAAGACATGTTGGGTGGATATGGAACATCGATAAATACGAAGCTAGGCCATATATTTAAATTTTTTTGTAGTTGAACCACATGCCACATACAGAAATAGTTTGACTCTGTCAACATGTTTGAAGTTTTGACTTCCTGTTGAAAATTCACAATATTTCCGTCTCCAAATGGTCGTGAAAAGGCCGAATCTGGAAGCAGTACTTTCAGCTCAAACGAAATTCGTCGATCATTCCTCCCCAAATTATGAACAACACAACAACAACAACAACAACAACAGAAGAAAGAAAGAAAGAAAGAAAAGACAAGAAAAGGATAAAAAAAGGACATACATTTGGTAATAGGCTGTAGTTTTCTATTCCTGGTTGTTGTTTGTTTTTATTTGTCGATGTCCTCACAAATAAACAACAACAACACAACAAAACCAGAGGAAAAACCTTAAACAACGCTGCAATCAGTAATGTCATTTGTTTACCTTCGACTGATCCAGTGTACTCGAATGAAGTTTCTGAATGCACATGTGTTCACAAAGGTAAACTTTTGTATGGTTGTTTATTTCACATATTTGCACCAACTGTATCCCGAATGTTCTAACAGCTGGGTGGCGCTGATGTCAAACTAACGCTTGATGTCCTTTCCCTGCTTAGCCTGTGTTAAGCTAGTATTTGTCAGATTCCAACAGTATTACAAGCTTTCAAGCATTTTTGTTGGACAGAAACACAGGACTAGACAGTCCTTGTGACGAGGGGATGGGGGTGGAGAAGGTGGGGGTGGGAGTCCTATATGGGGGTGAAAGGAACTAGAAAACATGCACCAAAATTTACATTATACTAATATACCACGAAAACTAGATTGACAAAAAATGATAAAAGACGGAGAGCAGACACACCTCTGTGTGTGTGTGTGTGTGTGTGTGTGTGTGTGTGTGTGTGTGTGCGTGCGCGTGCGCGCGTGTGTGTGTATGTGTGTGTGTGTGTGTGTGTGTGTGTGTGTGTGTGTGCACGCACGCGCACGTACGTACGGTGCTTGCATGCGTATGCATGTGTGTGTTGTGTGTGTGTGTGTGTGTGTGTGTGCGTGTGTGCGTGTGTGTGCGTGCGTGCGTGCGTGCGCATGTGTGTGTGTGTGTGTGTGTGTGTGTGTGTGTGTGTGTGTGTGTGTGTGTTCTACAGAAGTCTGTCGAGACCACGATGCCAAGTGCCCGGAGTGGAGGGACCAGGGAGAATGCCGGGGGAACTCTTTCTACATGTACACCTTCTGCCGAAAGTCCTGTGGCATCTGCAAGAAGGCGACTCCACCCCACGATGTAAGGTTGAGGACGGAGCGAAGGGGAGGGGGTGGTAGAGAGAGAGAGAGAGAGAGAGAGAGAGAGGGAGACAGAGACAGAAAGGGGAGGGAGAGAGTCGGAGAAGAGAGAGAGAGAGAGAGGAGAGAGAGAAGAGAGAGAGAGAGAGATAGAGAAAGAGAGAGAGACAGGGAGCTAAAAAAAAACTGATTGGAATGACGACACATAGGATGCGAGAGAGAGAGAGAGAGAGAGCAGAGATAGAGAGTAGAGAGAGAGGGAGAGAGAGAGAGAGAGAGAGAGAACTTATCGGACTGTCG
>JADBJO010004530.1:153195-160209 GCA_016801955.1 Conus betulinus
TGTTGCTCAAATTTCCTGACCAACACTGCAGGTGTCTGTATCTCTCGGGCCTGGTTGACGCCGGGATATATTATGAAGGAAGCGTAGAGTACAGCCCGTCATGTAGTCTCAGACCGAAATGGAAATCCGTAGCATCATCATAATCATCCTCATTCTCATCGATCAGCATAAAAAAAAAGTCTCAAATTCTGTGGCCCTTCATGCCCTGCTCTCATGGTGACCTCAGTTTTCGATCCTCTCCACGTCTGTGGCCTTGGTTTGGTTCCGTCGGGGTCACCGGTATCGGCGAGTCCATGGGGGCTGTCGTTGGACGGACGTGGTGGCGCCCTCCGGAGGGAGAGCTCACTCACGCCGGCTCCGCGACTAAGCAATTATTGTCGTCAGTAGGGGGCTTAGTAGGTGGTGTCCTGCGTATGTTAGATCAGAACAGGCGCCACTGAACACCACTGAAGTGACTCGGCAGCAGTGCAGTGTGTCTCCTCCGTGGGTTGCCTCTTGACGACTTGACATTGACTGCTGCCTGTGGATTTGCGTGGGTGCACTGCCTCTGAGGTGGCGCAGAGGTTGGGACAGAAAAAAAAAAAAAAAAAAAAAAAAAAAAAAAGAACTGTAGAATGAAGTTAAGTGTCTAAGTCTTGAGGCTATGCACAGCCAGGCTTCTGCCTCAGAAGTCTAGACCCTATCCACCATCAAAGGCTTCGATTGTGTCTGGGTGCATTCCGCACCACCCCTGTTTATAGCCTGTATGCTTAGGCAGGAGAACTATCCCTTTCAAATCGTCGACTGAAAGTTGCCTTGAACTACTGTCTGAGTCTGTCTTCCGAACCGCACAACCCAGCATGACTATGTTTTTGACCCCAAGTCCAAAAGAAATTCGATAACCACCCCCAGTTCCATTCCACCATTGGGAATTCGTATTGTTCCCCATTTGAACAAAGCAGGTATAGACTTTGGAGTAGTTTGTGATTTTTCCAACTTTCCTGATGACCCTCCATGGACGTTCTTCACTCCAGAGATCCGGTTTGATTTAGCCTCGTACCGGAAAGATTCCACTAGTTCCTTGGCACACAAGTCTCTTTTTGCTGAACTGTGTTCGAAGTTTCCATCGTTGAAACAGTTTTCATGGACGGTTCCAAATCTGAGGAGGGAGTTGCCTCTGCTGTTTTGTATTTTTGCAGCAGATCCCCCCTCAGAGATGTACCGAACACATTCCCACCAACAGCTCCATCTACACTGCTGAGCTGACAGCCTTGGTCCAAGCTCTGAAAATGGTCTGTGAATCCAAAGATAAAGAGTTCCTCATTTTATCAGACTCCCTTTCTGCTTTGGAGGCCATTGCCGGTCGTAATCTCAAGCACCCTTTGCTGCTGAAAGTTTTTTTGAACTGTAACCTCTCTAAAACCAAACGGATACAACATAGTTTTTTTTTTTTTCGCTTGGGTTCCCAGCCATGTGGGCATTCGAGGCAATGAGATGGTTGATCAGCTTGCCAAGAATGCCGCAAAGAAAAAGTTGAACAGATTGTCTATTCCTCACACTGATTTGAAACCAAAAACACAGGCTTACGTCAAAGACCTCTGGCAAGTGGAATGGAACTCGCAGACGAATAACAAACTATTTTCAAATCCGCCCAAACGTGAAAGAGTTTTTTAATCATGTTCCAGAGGCGACCGTAAAGACGAAATAGTCTTGTGGAGCTTGCACACAGGCCACTCGTTTTATACCCATTCTTATCTTTTAAAAGGCGAAGAAGCTCCGTGGTGCATTCATGTCATGTTCCACTCACAGTGAAACATATTCTAAAAGATTGATGGGACTTGCACGATGTGAAATGTAAACACTTTACAGCAAACTCCTTGAAAACCCTGTTCAGAGATGTCCCACCTGACGTGATCTTTGAGTTTCTGAAAGAGATTAACAATTTTCATCTGATCTATGACGGAAGAACGATTTTTAAACGAAGTTTCTGGTACGTTTTTAGAAGATGCATTTTAAAGAGAAGTGTGAATTTTTTAATATTTTTTTTTTTTATGAATTGTGAGTTGATTTTAACGTGATGACAGCCCTGGTATGGCCCTTTGCGGTCGGCTGGGCTATAAGCAACATTACCTTACCTTACCCAGCATGTACTCTGTAAAAAGTTGGTTCAGAGGATTGTGAATATTACCGTGGGCACCTCAAATTTCAAAAAGATGCTTCGGATCTGCTGCCTGGAAAGACAGATAACGCCAGTTCCCTTGCCTCTTCGCAAATCTCGTACAGATGAAAGAAAACACTGTACTTCGACCGGTGCATTGCCTGCTTTCTATCCATGTTGTCTCTGTGCGTTTGTAAACCACCCAGTAACAGACTACTCCATCTTCGCAACATTGTTGCAACTAAGTTTATGACGCTAAGAATGACGTTTTCTATCAAAATGCGATAGTTAACTGTTAATAGTTAACCACCTGAATCGCTTTAATCACTTTGCGATTTTTTTTTTAATGCTGGGGTGGTGTAGGATTTCTATAAAAGTGTGTGCGTTATATTCGAAGCACATCTACGACTGTTTTTCAACAAACTGTCAAACGTTATGTGACGTTGTCACTTGAATTCAGAAAACTGTCAGAGGTGATTTCTGAGATAATTTTCAAACACACTGTTCCGACAAACAATTTGCTTCTTAGGTTAGTTCAGAACTGAAGTACTATTTACGTTGGGCAACGTCAAGTGAATGTTGTATGCAAAACGCAAGAAATACATTTTACTCGGAAAAACTCTCTCTCTCTCTCTCTCTCTCTCTCTCCTACTTCCTCTCTCTCTCTCCTCTCTCTCTCTCTCTCTCTCTCTCTCTCTCTCTCTCTCTCTCTCTCTCTCTGTCTGTAGTTGGTCTGCAAAGACAACTAAATAATTTGAAATACTCAGCTGATAGATTAGAATTGAAGGTCAATTTTGATAAAAGTAAGAATACTGTCTTCAGGAAGGGAGGTTACTTGTCTGCAACCGAGAGATAGCTGGATGATGGTTCTGTCATGCCCGCTGTAAATGTTTTTTAAATACCTCGGCAAAATTTTCTCTACCCGGCTGAGCTTGCTGTAGCACGTAAAGACCTTTCTAGTACAGCTAAGAATGTGTTATGAAGAAATTGTTTGTGTTACATAGTAATTCCTTGGAAGCGTTTATCAAATTTTGACAGACAGATACAACCCGTTGTGCAGTATGGTTCGGAGCTATAGGTTTATGGGTCTATAATACGCCACTTGATCTCGGCTCAAGGGGCAAAAGTAACTGGGTTTCAAATGTACGTATCTGTGTGAGCTAGGATTAGAATATGCATGGATATACCAAGGAGTAGGAGAAGAACGTAGGTTTATCCAAACAATTCGACAAAGATTGACCGACAGTAGATGGCAAGCGTGGGGAAGTCATATTCAATCAAATAACAGGTTTGATGTGTACAAAGTTTACAGTTCCTCACATTTAGTTAAGAATTACCTTTTGTTTAATATGAAAATTCACTTACGGTCTACTATCACAGATTTAGATTTGGACTCCCTGAAATCAAGCTGCATGCTAATCGCTACAAAAATGCGAGTTACCATGAATTGCTCTGTCTCCTTTGTGAAGAATCAGTCGAAGATGAAGTTCATTTAGCCCTGCAGTGCCCTGCTTATGGTAATCTCCGTTTGCAGCTAATACATACACACAATTTTATAACCAACCATGTATGTTTCGTTTTTCCTTGCTTATGGCAGCAGAACAAGTGTGTGATTTCGCAGTTTAGTTCGTTATGTATATAGAGCTTTCCAGTTATGAGAAACATTGCTTTCTTGATTGACTGCATGTTGTAGTTGTAAGGACTCGTGATACTGCTGCCTTTATAATAATTTCCTTGTAAAATCGTTATCGCCCTTTCATATGGGGCTATGGCCTTAAATGATTAAATTATCTGGATCTGTCTGTTTGTCTGTCTGTCTGTCTGTCTGTCTGTCTCTCGATACTCTCGACTGACCCTGAAAGACGCAATACCCCAGAAAAAAGAGAACCAACCCAGGACCACCGTCCCACTCACACAGAAAACGACAGGCATGCTTTAAAAAAAACAATGCGAAAACTTCCAGGTGTTGCAACAGATGACGCGACACCCAAACAACGCCGAGCGTATTTGCGCATGCGTATTTACGATGTGTGTTAGACGTGGTCCACTTATATATAGAATATACTTCACAAAAGATCAGATGTACACACTTCTCAGTAGGTGAGCCCGCTGTTTCTGTGGGCTTGAAACAATACGCTTTCCAGTCCCCACAGTTCTCTGCAAAAATGGCGGCCCCAATCAACGTGTTAGCCGTCTTGTCGATCATCTACTTGCATTCCACGGTAAGTAAAAAATTTATTTGAAAAAAAAAATAGTCTGGAAGAATTTCTGATTATATACATTTCATTTTTGTGTGTCGTATGGACTCATTTGACATGGAAGTTTAAAGTATTATCTTCGTTCGTGATGGCATAAACAGTGCTTTCGATCTTATCCTTCAAATGTATGTTACCAGTGAATGTATAAGAGGCAAGATGTATAGCCTGGGAAACTTCTATGCCAGCATGAAGCGTAACTGGTGCTAATATACTCACAAGTCCTGATGAGTCATACTGTTTACCGTCCAGCCGACCTCTAGAGATATATCAGGACTCAAAAACAGGCGAAAACCAGAAACATGAATTTTGCTGTTTTCTGACACAAGTAAAAACTCTCTTTTAATAACATGTACGAAACCCTAGTAGGGTTATTGAAAGTTTAGCTTTTGATTTATATTAAATTTCCATCTACAAAACATCGCTAGAATTCAGTGTGTAAAGCATGTGCAAAGTAAAACTAGCAGTTTAATGCATTTTGCTATACTGTGAATAAATAAGACAGTTTCTTCCCGTAGAAGTTGTTCAAATGCTTCGTCAGTTTCAATTATTATGCCATTGTTAAGTCATCTTTCATTTTCAAAATATTCTTTTTTTTTTCAATGAATTGATCAGTGATCTTTCTCTATAGCTCAGTTGGTTGTTTCATGTAAATCCTCCCTCTCCCAGTAAAATACATGTCATCATTTAATTGAGTGGATGGTCGACCATGTTGAAGAGATCAGTAAAATACAATGTCATCATTTGATTGAGTGGATGGTCGAGTCAGTCTTAGTTTTTTTTTTTTTTTTTTTTTAACTTTACTGCATTACTCCTGTGCGTGAGGTGAGGACATAACGAAATGTTACGAATTTATTTGTTTTTGTTAACTTTGGATTTGATACACACTAGGAATGAAAGTGTACTATTTGTTTGCAGGAAAGGAAGAGGGAAATGTTTTGTGTGTGTGTGTGTGTGGTTGTGTGTGTGTGTGTGTGTGTGTGTGGTTGTTGTGTGTGTGTGTGTGTAAATGCGTGCGCGCCCCGCGCCCCGCAAGCGCGCCTGTGCTCGCAAATCTGTATTAACAATGTATCTCTCCATCCGTATTCATCGCATGCACCGTCTGTTTTTCTTCTTTTCTTCACCCTCTAGAGTGAAATACTCTCATCGCCTTTCTAGATCACAGCTAGCGCAGCTTCTAACGTGCGAAAGGCAGCTCAATGATTGAGTTAAGTCTGGCATTGGTCACCAGAACGGCAGAGCTCAAGATCCACGGACAGGCCTGAGCCCACGATGAGCCCAATCCATCCGGGAAGTATCCCAAGACTCTTGATGATGTCCTGATGCAGGCTTCTGGCGGGGAGAAGAGTAAGCAACCCTCGGACATTGACAGCGCTGTGTGGTGGTGCATGATGGTTGTCTGACCTGTGGAGACATGCCTGTAGGCTTAGATCGGAGCGTCTCTCTCTCTCTCTCTCTCTGTGGTTTTTCTGTCTGTCTGTCCCTCTCTCTCTCTCTTCCTCCCTCTCTCTCCCCTCCCTCCCTCTCTCTCGTCTCTCTCTCTCTTCTCTCTCTCTCTCTCTGTTTTTTCTGTCTGTTCTGTCTGTCCCTGTCCCTCTCTCTCTCCCCCTCCTCTCTCTCCCTCCCTTCCCTCCCTCCCTCTCTCCTCTCTCCTCTCCCTCCCTCTCTCTCTCTCTCATCTCTCCTCTAATCCTCTCTCTCCCTCTCATGCTCGCTGTCTCTGTGTGCCTCTGTCTGTGCCGTTGTCTGCGTGTGTCCTCTGTGTGTGTGTGTCTCTGTCCTGTCTGTCTCTTGGAATGTGTGGTGTGTGTGTGTGTGTGTGTGTGGTGTGTGTGGTGTGTGTTGTGTGTGTGTGTGTGTGTGCGCTCGCGCGTGTGTGGTGTATGGTGTGTGTGTGGGGGGGGGGAGGGGGTTGTGTGCGTTCGTGCATGTGTGTGTGTGTGTTTGTGTGTGTGTGTGTGTTGTGTGTGTGTGTGTGTGAGAGAGAGGAGAGAGAGAGAGAAGAGAGAGAGAGAGAGAGAGAGATTTGTTCCGTGATTTCAGTTTGCCTGCCGGTGTTTGCTGAGTGCTGTGACCCTCATTGCGTGCGACTTTATTTCCCACGATCACCACCTACCTTTTCCTCCACATCCCCTCATCCTCCCCCCTCTCGGCCCTCATCTCTCTCTCTCCACTCTCCCTCCTCCTCTCTCTCTCCCCTCCTTCTCTGACACTCCACAAGAACACACACACCACACCACACACACACCACAACAACCCCTACTCCTTAAAACCCATTCTCCACATACTAATGCCCGTACCCCTTTAACCTTCAACCAGTCTTGTCAATTTGGTACCTTGCTGGACTCATGATGAGCCACACTGGTGACGTTCTTGCACAGTACAGAGGTGTGTTGTGTGTGTGTGTGTGTTTGAGTGTGGTGTGTGGTGTGGTGTGTGTGTGGTGTTTGTTTCAAGTATGATTCGCTATCCGAACTATCGGTTTCAGTTCTGAGTTCTGCAGGGCCGCAGGAATGGGAAGTTGAAAACATCGTTGATGGATTGGACATGATACTTAAGCAGAGAGCAGATATGTGCCACACTCTCATGGGTAGGTTCATTGTCTCTGGACATCTGTGAAGA
>JADBJO010004530.1:168600-183600 GCA_016801955.1 Conus betulinus
ATCCTATTTCCTATAACCTGATTAAGCATTTTCCTGAAAGTCTGTTATCAAAGTTTGTTGGAGGTTCTTTTCAGATTTGCTGGACTACTGGAATGCTCCCTACAGATTGGAAAAAAAGCTACTGTCCTCCCAATCTTCAAACAAGGCAAAACCTCAAACTCTTCCCTCTAGTTTTCGACCTATTTCTTAAACACTCTCACATTGGAAAGCTTTTTGAAAGAATCATGAAAAACCGAATAGACATTTCCTTGAAAATGTGAGTCTTGCCTTTATTCCAGGCTGGTTTTAGGAAATGTAAGAGAGTCACAGACACATGTGTCCACCTTATCCTCAAATGTGAAAAAAGCTCTTGCCCAAGCGTCATTCGACCCCTTGCAACGTTCTTTTGATGTTCATAGAGCCTACCGATTCAGTATGGCATTCTAAATTGTTGTACAAAGCACACACAAAGCACATGAAGTAGGATACGAGGTCGTTTTTTTTCCAATTTCTAAAAGCTTTCTTATCGGACAGAACTATCCAAGTCAATGTACATGGAGCTTTATCAACTTCTAAGACTATTAACATGGGTGTTCCCCAAGGAAGTGTAATCGCTCCAACACTTTTCTCGCTAATGCTTTACGATATTAAACAAAGGTTAATACAAAAGGTGCCACATTGGCTCTATATGCAGATGATATTGCTCTGTGGAGAAAATGTAACTGCAATTTTTCCAAACAACAAACCAAAAGAAAGAAAAATCATTGAACAGTATCAGGAAATAGTTGACAATATTTTTCATTACATGAAATCAAATGGGTTTGGTTTATCTGCTCACAAAACGGTTTTTGTTGTCTTTACAAAGAAAACAATTGCGTTTGAAGGCAGAGAAGCTATCTCTATAAGGGCTGATAATAATTTGATATACCCAGCAAAAAGTTAAGTTTCTCGGTGTATCTTCCACTATAAACTTTTTTTTGACTCGTTAGCCTTTAAAATTGCATTAGGACTTCCCCGATGGGCTTCAATTGATTTGACGTACAAGGAGCTGGTGTGTTACCCTTAAATGAACACAGGCTAAGTTGCGCCTGTAATTTTACAGTGAGGGCTAGAACCATCCCAAATTCAGTAATGACTGAACTGGATGGCAGTACGTATATTTCAAGAGAGATCCGTAACAAATCGGTATACATGTCCCTAGGTGATTATGTTTCCCCATTGTTTTCAGAACTGCAACCTGTCTCTTGATGGTATTGCCCAGGTTCCATGTTGTTCATACCCTTCGTGTTTGTCAGAGCAGGCTGAAATCATCTACTCTTACGGAGATTTTAATAAAAAAAAGATAATCCTCTGTTACTATCATCCTATGCCAAAGACTTGATAGACAGGAAATACGATTCCCATCTACACATTTTCACGGATGGTTCTGTTTTAGATTCTTCCGATGTTGGGGCTTTCCTTTGTAATACCAGCGCTTAGCATCAGAAAGAAATTCCATATTACGAAAGGATGTTCTATATTTACAGCAGAGTTATTTGCTATTTTGAAAGCACTAGATTTTATACTTGACATGCCCGTTATACATAGACAATACTTATACTATCGGACTCAAAAATCAGCGCTTACGGCTTTACATTGTCAATCAAAATCTAGTCGTTCAGACTTGGTGTGTGAGATCTTATTTCTCATTCATCAGTTAATAAACCCGGGGTATCGATGTAACTCTGTTATGGGTTCCAGGGCACTCCAGTTTTACGTGGCAATGATTTAGCTGACTTTTATGCTAAGGAAGCTGCAAGAAATAAATCTGATGTTTTGAATTGTGATGATCCTTCTTTCTTCATCTGAAGCTATCCACATTCTGACAAGTTCAATCTGGAACATAAGACAGAAACAATACCTTGAAGATTCAGCTCGGAAGCACAGATGGGGATATGAAACCAACAAGCAAATGCTGTAATCCTCCAGGGCCAATCCCAAATCGTAACCTTGTACATAGCTGCGGGTTAATGGTTTGGTTAGGTAGGTAATTTAAAACCGGCACCTGCTTGTGCATGTGGGTCAGACTCTCGATATCCCTCATTTTTATTTTGATTGTACTAGTACACAAAAAATCACTTTCAGCCTCTTCATGATAAGATGAAGTCCTTCAAGCTTCCGTTGACTTTGTCAAGTGTTTTTTAATCCCAGTTATGAGAACGCTGGAGCCTGGGCAATGTTGGCTGTTACTCTTATTAAATCTCATCCACTTGGAAGATATTTTTTAATTCTTCCACCGCCCCACCCTCTCCTCACGCCTCCCTCCTCCCCCCTAACAGTTTTTTTTTTTTTTGTTTGTGTTTTTGTGTGTGTGTGTTGTGTTTGTTTGTTTTTGTTTGTTTTTTTTGAAACGTTCACGAATTTTTAAATCTTATTCTTAGGCATATTCCATATCAGTATGGTTCGGCGTCTAATTTGCACGTAGAGCAAGGCTTTTTCATCCCCCCCCCCCCCCCCCCCATCTTCCTCCCTCTTCTCCCCTTCCCCAACACCATATACACCCATAAGCTGTTCGACTCTTACGAGTAATATGTCAGCCAGTTTTCCATACTTTTAATGATCCTTGACTACCATGTATTGGATAATGATCCTTGACTACCATGTATTGGATATACATGTAGTCACACAGATTGTGGTGTTTCTGAATACCGGTATATATGTGGCTCTGTGTGTGTGTGGTGTGTGTGTGTGTGTGTGTGTGTGTGTGTGTGTGTGTGTGTGTGTGTGTGTGTGTGTAGAAATTATCGTCTAGCTCTTATAGGCTTTATGATTGCTTTTGATGTTTGGCATGACGAACGAACGAAATGAACGAAGTTTTCATGATGTTAGGCTGTAAAGCCCATTAAGCAAATCGGCGGGATGTACAACAACAAAACGCGACTCAATTTCGATTTTATTTTAATGGAAACCACAGCAATATCCTTTTTTTTTCACTTTACGTGACGAAATCATGAACGAGAAAAATGTCACTGGTATTCACTGTCATGTCTCTGTAGACGACGGTCACCCCAGGTAAAACTGGATCAGTCCGTGACAGCGTGCAGCCGCCATACAGCACATGCTTGGGTCCTCTGCATGCTTCGTGTTGCCGATGCGTCTTCCTTTCCAAATGCAGGACAATTTAAGACTTTTCCTTCCTCTTATGACATGTGTCTTTTCTTCCCCTGGCTTGTTAAACCAGAAAAAGCGATCGTCTTTCCGAACACGGATCGCAGGAATATTCTTGAACGACGACGTCGTCTGATTCACACAGCAGCACACTCACATCATCCGTTTTGATGGAACACATCCTTCCGAAATACTTTTTGTCTATAGCTTGCTCCAGACTTGTGTCGATGTCCGACTGGTGGATTTCTGGGCCCCTGCTGTTACACTCCGACAGATCGGAATGCAAACACCGAAGCGTATCCTGAATGGGCGTGGGATGTGTATGTGCGTTGCGCGCGTCATTGTGTGCGTGCATGCGTGTGTTTGATGAGAGTGAATGCATGTGTGTACGAGTGCTCGAGTATGAGTGTGTGTGTGTGTGTGTGTGTGTGTGTGTGTGTGTGTGTGTGTGTGCGTGTGTGTGTGTGCGTGCGCGTGCGCGCGCGTGTGTGTACGCCGTGTGTGTGTGGGCGTGTGTAATGTCTGTGTGTGAGTGTGTAAGTTTGAGTGTATGTGAGGGTATGAGTGTGTTCGTATTTGAGATGCGTGTATTTGTGTATTTATGTAAGTGCGTACGTTTGTGTGTGTGCGCGCGGGGCACGCGCGCCCGTATGTGTGTGTGTTTGTATGTGCGTGAGTACGCACGCGCGCGGTTGTGTGTGCGCTTGTGTGTGTGTATGTGTATGTGTGCGCGCGTATTTTTGTGTGTGTTAATTATACTTCTTTGCTTTGAATGAAAACGTTGGTATTCTGTTCATAATGTTTTCTTAAATGTCAGTACAACTTTTAATTTATCTGACAATAAATTGGTTTAAGTCAGGTTTCAGTCAGTCAGCGTGTGTGGTGTGTGTGTGGTGTGTGTGTGGTGTGTGTGTGTGTGTGTGTGTGTGTGTGTGCGCGCGCTCTATAGCTGGCTTAAACTAAACTAAAATAGGTATGCCCCATTTGCAATAAAGAGATAATAAATAACTGTTGCCTATTTCCTCACTTCCTGTGATGTCAGAAAAAAGGCAGATCATACAATTTCGTGAAAGTGATAAACAGAAGCAGCGCGCACATCTGGCGACGATGTAGACACCTCGTCACAACAGAACTGTTTGGGCGCACGCTGTAAGCAAACACAAACCACAGAAGAAGATAGAAAATGAGCCACTGAGGGCGGAGAAATAGCAGTGACAGTAACTTCGTAGATAAATCGTTTTGTCGAGAATATGTGATGCGTTTTTTAAAATGCTTTTGAATATTTTAAGGAAATCAAAAATTTACTCTTGTTTGTTACATTATATTTGTTTCCATCGACTACATTGATGTTGTCGTGTGAACAGATCGAAATGAGTACAAAGGCAAGGCCTGCCAGACCTGCTGTTGATCAAATGAATATCAGCAGCGTCTGCCCAGGTGTGGACTATCTCCTGAACCAGAACTACACAGACGACATGTTCCTGTGGGTCAATGCCTCAGACTGTGAAAACAATTTTACAACAGTTCAGAGCACACCAGGGTGTGGTGTATGGGGTGTGTGAGGGTTTCCACCTCTTTCTGTAAAATGCTTGTACACAGCATGGCTTTTAGTCTTCCGCGTTCACATTAAACGATTTGAATATGAGTGCAGTTCTAGTCAGTGGGAAGTGCGTGTGGGCGATGTTTCACAAGGAGAATGCTTGAATGCACTATTAAATGCGCGTGGCATTCTTTAGATGAAATCGTTTTTGATTTTGAAGAAAGTGGCTTGTATCTTTATTACGAAAACCATCCTTTTGTCAGCTTGAATATCGAAAGCAAACAAAAACTGGATTTAATCGCAGAGTATATTACAGAACACACTCTGGCTATGGTTGTGGCATCAGAGGTTGTCGCCACATTTGTTAAAGAATTAAGGGGATGTTCTGACACATTTCCTAAGTATTTCAGAGGATATGATCTGAACTTACCACCGAAATCTGTTTTCATACTTAGTATCCAACACAAGATGGTTTATTATACCCCATTCATTAAGGGGTTATATTTCTTATGGTGATCTATTACAGGGAAACAAAATAAACCCCGTCGAAATTTTATGCAGTCAAGGACATTGACACTGATTTTCCACTTTTTCTAAATTTTGAATCAGACTCACATATTGTTTTGTCGAATTGTCTTTGCATTGGATTTTCCCGTACATGAAAGCATATTTTTCCGTCAATTTCCGAGAGTGACGCACCACGAAAACTACCTGGTGGTTTGTTTAAAACTGTTCTGTTGGCCGTTTTACAGCAAATACCAGGATCACTTGCACTGTAACATACAGCCAGAGTGTGAAGATGAACGGGATGAAACAGAACACTGTTCTTTCAGCAGTTCTGGCTGTCAGGGTTTTGGTGGCTTCAACACAATAAATGTTATACTCATGTAACGACAAGCTTGATTGTTATGAGGTTCTCCGGTTTAAAACGTGAATGCGAGGTTAGACACGGGAAAATTAGCTTCTATAAAAAACCAGAAAGGAAAAACAAAACTCATTGATACTCTTCAAAATTATCAAAGCTTTTCTGTAGCATTTGGATTCACAACAGGGTGGCTTTTTCAATCTTTTACATACAGCAAGTTCCGTGTATGGAGTGACAAAAACTGTGATCTACAACATGAATCATCTGCAATTTTAATGTCTCTAGAAGTAAAGGTATCAGGAGTGCCAGAGTGTTTGTACTCGCTTCAATGACATAGAGAAGGTTATGAACACCATTTGGCTAACAGTGTTCTGTGCGAAATAAAAATCACAAAGAGATAGTGTGGTTGTTTCTCGTGTTGTACTTGCTCAGATGTACTCGGATACATTACGGACTCGGCAGATTTTTTCTGTTTACCCTGATGGTCAGTTTTATTCATCAATTCTTGTGTGATCGCAACACTTGTTCTATAAGAACAGACGACATTTTACAGCATTGTAGGTCAGAAGACATGAATGGTCAGCACAACAGTACAGGGTTTTATGCAGGGAAGTTCGCTGACGCCATGTTTACCTGTGATGATGACGTCATGACAGTGCATTTCACTGTGGTGTGTGACTTTAGAGAGGACTGTCCGGACACTAGTGATGAGTCGTTCTGTGAACACCCCTCATGTTCTGGGTTTTCTGTGTCAGAATGGTCAATGTGTGTGGACAGCCAACAATGTAATGAATACTCGGATTGCTTTGATCACTCTGATGAAAGACCTGTCAGAACACACACTTTTTTTGTCAACCAGGGAAACGAACATTTACATATCAACTTAGACGGCACTGGTTATTTCACCTCACAGAGTATAAGAATCAGCGAGCCATGTCCAGAGAGTCATTATCGTTGCACAGCAGTGGCTGTACTGTCTCCCTGTCTATACTCGTTGTAACGGAATGTCTGACTGTGTCTATGGAGAAGACGAACAAGACTGTGAGAGGGGAACCTGTCCTGGATTCTACCAGTGTCGGGACTCCACAGTGTGTGTGCATGGAGATCATCTGTGTGATGGCTGGGGGCAGTGTCCACATAGGGATGATGAACTGATGTGTGACAGGACCTGTCCTGAAGGCTGTCTGTGTCAAGGTCATTCTTTCTTATGTAGCAACATGTTTCTTTCTGACCTTTTCCCCTGAACTTCGTTGCTTAGACGCCAAAGGCACGGGAATGGTACTGACAGATTTGATTCAAAATTGTATTTAATTCGATTGATTCTTCGGACTGCTCACTGTTCAACATATCTGGCATTAAACTATACAACTTACAGCACATAGACCTTTCCAATATTACTTAGATACACTTCAGGTGGTTGATGTTTTTCAATTACCACACCTAAGAACAGTCTACTTAGTAAACAAAATCCACTCAGTCGGATTACAAATCAATGGGTAAGCACGTCAATTACGCGCTGAGACGAGTAAGGTCTATCCAAACACGCATACCAATATTGTCAACCCCTATTATCTGTATACTTGTACCATGTTAAAGGTTTAACATTTTCTTCCTCTGCAGTAAAAAACATCGAGTCTACAGGCTTTGCCAATGTACCACGACTGACTGAAGTCGATATACGATGGAATTCCAATTGAACACTTTCCATGGGATTCCTTGTCAGAAGCCATGCACATCCAAACGATCTTTTCATCAGACTACAGATTTTGCTGTGATAACTTACTTCCTCAACAATCAGTTAAACTGAAATGTCTAGCACCTCACACCATACTAGCTTCATGTGAAACGCTGCTGCCATCGGAATTGTATCGAATTTTCTTTTGGTCATCAGGCATATCTGCGATATTGGGGAATGCAGCTTGCTTCCTGTCTTTTCTATCTACATGGTCATTCAGTAAATTATTCGAAGGAAATTTCCTAGCAGCTGTAGGACAACTGCAGTTTGCTAAAACATACTTATGGGAGGTCACGTGGGGATGACCATCGTCGCCGACAGAATGCTGTCTGGAGAATACATCCAAACAGCAAAGCAGTGGACCCATAGCCCATGTGTAAGGTAAGTGTTTCCTGTGGCTTGTGTCCATCGAAGTTATCAATTCTTGTCATCACTGTTCATCAGTTGGATCATGCCCCTCATCATTTTGTTTTCATCGAAATCAGAGCGACACAGTAAACAGTTCACAGTGACAGCATGTTTTATGGCATGGGTTGTTGGAATTATGCTGGCGTTTGTTCCGTTTCTCTTCTTTTTCTTCCTGGTTTGTCCTCACTGGGGTCTCCATGAGCAGTCTGGTCTGTTGCCGTCGGGCCTCTCTACTCATTATAAATGTGTTAACTGGGGTTCAAGTTGGTTTACACGTCGTTTGCAACCATCAATTTCCTTTTTAAGTTTGATAATAGTGTGGTTAATTTTTTTGTGTCTAACAATCGATTACCAACTACAGATCAAATTTGAATTCAATAGACGGTCGAGTGTATGTCTCGGCGCCACTTGAGCACAAAATTTGGTGTTACAAACCTGTTTGTTGGCTGACATTTCGGAGCTGGTTCTCATAATGGCCTGGTGTTCTGGTGTTTTACGCTTTTAGACACTATCCATGCGCCATGTGGTATGTGTTCGTTTTCATTGTCACCGCATCAACTCGCTCCTCTGTCCGTTTACCATGTTGGACGTGTGCGAGTACTGGACTCTCCACAAGACGTCCGCTGTTATCGTGCACAACTCTGTTTTTACGGTCTTTTGCCTCGTCCTTGAGTTGGTAAGTCGTTCTGGCTAATTTTGTTAAGTCCTGGGTTCTTTTGTGTGTTTTTTTTGTGTGTGGTTTTGTGTTTTGTATTTGGGTTTGTTGTGTGTTGGGTTAGGAGGATGAAAGTGGTTGTTGGTTGTTGTTTTGGTGTGCGTTGTGGGGTGTGGTTTTGGGTGTGTGGGGGGTTTGGTGGTGTTAGTTGGCTAAAAGTAGGCTGCTTTGGAATGGGTTTGTGAAGGTTTCTCCGGAGAGCACGAGTGTGTGGGGAGGGTGTGGGTGAATTATTGGGGGGGGGGGTGGTGCGTGACGTGTTCCGAGGGGGTTGTAGATCTGTTTCGGTGGTCGCACTCGCGATGGGTGCAAGGTTTTTTTACGTGATCGTCTGATTGTCAATCGAAGACGGTGTGTAGGTCTCCTACAGTTGCGAAGTTCTGCTTGTCGCGCGAGCGAACGAAGTCGTCTAGCTATTTGTACCGAACGGTGGGGGGTAGCTATAATGGGGAGTGGTCATCGGGTAGGAGGCACCGTTGCTAATGGACAGGGGGGGGGGGGTGGGGTGGGATGGGGGGGGGTAGAGTAAAAGTGCGGGGTAGGGTGTGGTGGCTGAGGTAGCTCGACTGGGGGGTTCCGTGCGTGAGGTGGGTGCTTGGCGGTTTGTGGTGGCCGAGTGTGTTCTGTCTGGGTGGGGGCAGGGGTGGTTGGGGGGTTTATGTGGAAGTGGGGTGGGGTGTTGTGGTGGAGAGGTCGTGTGTGTCGGCCGGAGGCCCGCAGCGAACACACACAATGCCTGTCTCAAAGGGGGGAGATCCCGGGGACTAGGGGTTTTTTAGGGGGGGACGTGAGCAAGGAAGGGGTTGCCTTTCTCAGGGGAGCCGAGGGGGCGCCCGCCGCTGGGTGGCAGACTGCAAAACAAAGCAACTGGGACGGCCGTCTGGGAGGGCACAAAGCAGAGAGGGAACGCCGCCGGGGGGAGACAACAAATGCTCAGGTTTGTTGGTGGTGTTGGACAGGAACCCCGGCGGGGAAAGCAGACAGAACAGACATGGAACCGCGCTGGGGAGAGCAACGAAGCAACAGGGAACCCGTCTGTCTGCTGGTGGGGTGTGTGGTTGTTTTGGGGGGGGTGTGGGGGTGTGTGGGGGGGGGGGGGGGGGGGGGGGGTGGGCGGCGGGGGGTACGGGCTAGGGGAATGTGGTCTGGAGTAACAGGGTAGACAGTGGGGAACGTGAACAGTGGCGCTGGCGGGTGGGTGAGGGCAGGGAGTCTAGACAGGATCATGTGGAGTGCATGGGACGCGGTTGTATTGCCGCCGGGGGCATCGGAGTTGTGTGAGTGTGAGTTGGACTTGGGGGAACCCGGGGTGGGCGTAGATACGGGCGCAAAGCAGAAAGAGAAACGGGAGCAACGGGGCCCGGGGCAGGTGGGACGCAGACAAAAAAAGCGGGACGTGGGGACGGCTGCGGCGCGAGGTGGGTCTGGGGCAGGGATAGGAAGCGAGGGTGTTGTTGGCAGTGCCTGGGGGGGTGGGGTGGGGTCTCGGGCCCCCCCCCGCGCTGGCCCCCCGCCCGACGCATCCCCGGACCGCGGGTGATACACAGACAAAGAGCAGGGTGGCACGCGGGGGTGGCTCGGGTGCGTTTTTTGAGAGTGTCACACAGTAGAAACCGGTATGGAACCTGCTACTCTTGACGGGGGGGTCATAAGTACAGACAACACAAGACACACCCCCGTGTAGGCAACGGGGCATATAGTCACCCTCCTCGACACTTGTGGGGCCCATCAAGGGTCGGGTCGTCCTGAGGCGAGAAAACCACATTTAGGAGGGAGTCTGGCATCGGGTGTCAGGCAGTGTTTGCTTGTTCGGTTTTGTGTTTGAGGTTGAGATCTCGCTAGTACCACCTCTTCTTCTGCTTTCGGGTGGATGCCTTCTTTGCCTCTACAGTGGGACTTTATATCCAGCTTAGCTCGCATGCGCCTTTGCTCAGCCTTATGTGGTATTTTGGTCAGACGCAGTGGGGAAATACGGGCAGTCACATAGCACAGGGGGGAATGCATGACATCAGCGAGGTGATGGGGGTCCTCGGCGGGCGCCATACGACGTTCACGAAACACCCTGGCTTGCTCTAAGGAACATAGATCCAAGCAGAGCGGGAGGCAGTCAGGGAAGATGATAAACAGGGGCACAGTAAACACAATAAACCGGGTGACATCGGGCCCTTTCCACAGCCACAGACCGTGGAGATACAGACTCGTGATTCGTGCGTTAGCAAAGCAATGCGCTGGTGGGGTCTTCTTGCAGTGGTGAAGAAACGAGCGCGTTCCGTAGAAATGCAGCTGCCCAATCGGAACGGGAGACCCGGGCCGGACTAGACAGCGGGCGCGGCGCACAGATAAGCCGGCGTGCGTCATATGCTGACCA
The DNA here is from genome assembly GCA_016801955.1 of Conus betulinus. Classification (NCBI taxonomy): domain Eukaryota; kingdom Metazoa; phylum Mollusca; class Gastropoda; order Neogastropoda; family Conidae; genus Conus; species Conus betulinus. The sequence goes on from JADBJO010004530.1 coordinate 179,358, forward strand.
GTTCTACCGCAGAAACAGTTCACCTGGGCTCGTGGTAACAAGCCCATCCCTCTAGAGGGTCGTAGGTCAGGTCGCACTGGCGACGACCAGAGCGCTATTGTTTTTAGGTGGGGGAAGGGCTTGGCGGGCGAAAACCTGTGTGTAACAGGGTGGTGCCAGAACGTCCCAGACCGGCGTGGCAGTGTGAAAATCAAGCAGAGAAGGTGAGGTGTTCAGGTTGTGGCGTGTTAGGGTGGGTAGCAGTTGCGTTGATAGGGTCTCATACTGTGTGGGGGGTCTCTATGTAATTTTTCGTATGCTGTGGGGGAGGCGCTTGTGTGCTGCTTTCCTTGGTTGCGTAGTTTTGTGCGTTTTGTCAAGATGGTTCCTTATCGAGCTTGAGAGCCGGGCTGCTAGTGTCGGTTGGGGAAGGAACGCGCACGCATGTGCAGTTGCTGGGCCTCTTGCTGGGTCTGTTCTAGTACTAAATGCTCTTGTATGGAGTGCCGATCCTCAGTAGTGTTGTGCCAGGTATGGGTGTGGTCTCAGGCTGTTCCGCGGGGGCCTTGGCGGGGGCGGTGAGAAAAAGGAGACTGACTGCCAGGGACTTGGGGTTGTGTGTCTGGTTTAGTGGGTTTGGGTGTTGTTGTGTTTTCTTTTAGAGTAGCCATGCGCTCTAGGGCAAGTATGGTGGGCGGGCTTGTGGGGGTATTGGATTGAAAATTTGACGGGTCGCAGCGAGTGCCCCGTCTAAGAGGAAAAGGGGCTATTCAAGGGGGTCCTGACATGAGGGTTGGTTGGGAGTGTTTTGCTGTACGGAGCTGGAGGGTGGTAGTGGTGGTCTTTGGTGGGGGAAAGGCGTAGCTCCGGGGAGAGTTGGTGTGGCGCATCGGAGCATATGGTCTATCGTGGGCGTCCCGTGCTAGTGTGTTCTGTGCGGTTGGCGGCGGTTGGTGTGATCTGTGTGGGGGCGGTGGCGTGTGTTTACGGTTCTGGGCGCAGTTTTGGTGCGTGCGTCTTCGGGGGGCGGTCGAGCTCACGTTGCATGTCGGGGGTCCTGCTAGGGTGCTGGCGAGCGTATCGAGCGAGCGCTGGGGTGGGTCGCGTTGCTAGGTCGTGACTGGCCTATTCTCTCAGGCACAGGGTTGAAAAGGGTTGGTCCGGATACAGCACTCTTAGCTATTTGCGCCTGCTATTTGCGTGGGGTCCAAACTTCTCGTCTGGTGGTGTTGTTGATGGTCTACTGTGTCCGGCGGATAATTAAACAAGGGCGCGGCCATGGACTGGTGCAGGCGGGGGTGTGTCACAGGGGGGTGGGCTGGTAGCTGGGGGTGGCGCTGTGAGCGGGGGGAAGGGGGCACTAGCTTGGCCTGAGGGGGGCTCGCACGTGGCGGGGCCCAAAACTTGCGAACATATTGGGCGCTTGAGTGATGGGGGAACGGCGAGAGGTGAGCTGTGAGTTAGCATGAAAAACTAAGGGGCTGCGGCCCCGGTGGGGGAAAGATCGGTTTCGGTTACGTCAGGAATAACATGGCCGTACTTCCTCGCCTGTCGTGTGGCGTGCTGGGTTCGTGCGGGAGGGCGCGAAGCAAGTGAAAGGGGAGGGTTAGCGGGGCGGAGGAGCGAGCGGGGGGAACAACGACGAGCAGGCGTTGGCGGGCGGTAGGGGGGTCGAGTTAGGGTAGCGACGGGCTACGCTGGCGGAAGTGCGGCAGGTCTGCGGTAGCGTGTTTGTGTCGCGTGTCAAGTGAAAAATACTGGTGGGGAGCCTAGTGTGGGGATGGACCTATATGAACTAAGGAAAATGGGAGCCCACCGGGGGGGAAAACTGTTGATGGAAGAGAGGTGGTGAAGCTGGGATGAGATGTGTTGGCTGGTGGTTGACGAGTGGGGGAGGGGGGTTCGGCGAGGGTGGCAGTGCGGGAGCGGAATTAAGACCACCCACGTCAAAGGGGAGGCCGAACAAACAAGAAGGGAGGGCGCGGGGTTGCCTCGCAACAACGACTGGGCCTGTCACCTGCAGCGAGAAACTGACGTGTGGCGGCTGGACACCAGGCCAGAGCAGTTGCGTGCCAGCAGCGGTGGGTGCGGCGGAGGGGCCGTCGGGTGCCCTCTGGTAGAGGCGACGTTCTGAGATGGGACCATGTTCTGCATGCGGTGGTGCCGGGGCATGGACAGTCAAAGGGGAAGGTGGCTGGGCGGGAGGGGGGGGGTCCGGACGGCGTAGGGCATGCGATAAAGTTTGCTGGGTGGGTGGAAAAGGGCGATGACAGTGGGTTTCAGGGGCGCGAGGGAGACCGCCGCATGGGCGTCCAGGATGGGTGGCAAGCGGGGAGGGGAGCGGCGGGAAGACGGAAGAGGACAGGGGGGGGAGCGCGAGTGCAGGGCAGAGTGATGGGGGTGGGGCGGTGGGTGTAAAAAACTGTGGGACGGAGGTAGCCGGGCCGCAAGAAAAAAAAAGTGAGAGGAAGGACAAACACAGCACAGGGCGGACCCAAGGGAGTCCGCTGGCGCGGGCCCGCAACAGGGGGAACACGGGCAGTTGGCAGGAATAGTCCGTGTGTTGGGTTGGGTGATTGGCGGGCCGTAATTTCAGGGGTGAAGAGGGCTGGTGGGTGCGGATGGGTGTGTGGGAAACAGGGAAGGGGAGTGCTAAGCATCCTCGAAGGGGCTTGGGGTGTGTCGGGATGAGCAGGGGCGTCGTAACAGCCATGGTGGGGGGGCGGGTTCGAAGCGGTACCCAGGGCGGAAGAAACGGAACAGACGTGGAATAGGGGTAACGTTGGTGCTGGAATGAAGGACACGTTTTACGTTGTTCAACTCTAAATAAAGCGGATTACCTGTTCGCTTCTCTTCATCCTGAACGCTAGTTGTGCATCGCATTCCACTTCACCCATCCGAACCAAACTCCGCCGGGCTCGCCTGCTGGGATTCCTAGCGGGGTGCAAGAACCTCTCCGATAAGTTTGGAACATATTTCTCTTCCAATATTCCTTTGATCTTACAACGGCGCGCTTGTCCGCTTTGTACATGACACGAGGGATGGACGGCAACAATTATCGTAGCAGACACAAAGAAAACGCGGTGGAGGTGGTGGGTCGGGGGGGTCTGGGTTTCAGGGTGCTGGGGTGCGTCGGGCTCGTTTTGTCGGATACGGTCGGTGCTGGCCTAGGTTATGTGTGTACCTTGCTCTGTGAATGTGGTTGCGGGGGGGAGGATCGTAGGTCGGGGGGGGGAACGGTGGTGGCAGTGTTGCTAGTGCGCGGAACCGTTGTGTGACCACGACGGGTGTGCGGGGGCTTGGGTGTGTTGTTGGGTGGAGGGGCGTCGGGGGTGGGGGCGGGGAATGGGTTTGGGGCGGGGGCACGATATGGGTTTGTGCAATGTTCCTGTGCTACGGGAGATCTGTTGGGCGGTACCGTTGGTTGGGGGGTGGGGGGGGGGGGCGTGTGGGGTGCTGAGTGGCGTGTTTACGGAGGTCACTGTCCGGGGGGCGTTCCTTTGGCGCAGGGGGGCGGGTGTCAAAGGATAGTTTTTAAAGTTTCGCTGGGTTGTCAATTAAAGACATAACAAGAATCAATTACAATACAGTATTCTTGGTGTGGGAGGGGGTACTCTGGGAATAGACGGCTGTGGTCTCAAAGGGGCTACAAGGGGGGCAGGGTGAGGGGGTCGCCAGACTCGCAGTGGGGAACTGTGGAACGGGGGCCACAAGGTTAAGCCTTTATGGTGAGCCATCGGTGTTGAAATCATTGGGAAGTGTGGCGGGGTAGGGGGGTTGGGTTCTTACTGTGGACTTGTCTCGATGGCGTACAAATGAACCGCTGCCGCCCGCAAGGGAAGATGCGAGCTTTGTAGGGGTGGTATCTGCACCCCAAGCAACAATAATACTGTAGTTACAGTACCGAGGGGGTAGGGGTGCATATCTGATCAGGGGAAAGTCGCTGGGCTGTGGGGGGGTCGGGAGGGGTGGGGGGTTCCATCGGTTGAGGGAGCCCGGTGGATCGCGTAGCGGGGATGTGTGGGGGGTGTGCGGCCCCACGGATACTGTTGAGGGTGGGCACGAGGCCCAGCGGGGGAAAAACAGAGGGTACTCGCTGGGATGTCACGGGCAGGCGAGAAGGAGGTACCGAGAGCCCCGTCACTGTACTAGGAAAGAAGGGCAGAGATCCCACCGGAGGGTCACGGGGGTTACAGGGAAAAGCGGTGGTCGCCCCAATCTGACTGGCTGTCCACGAAAACATCATCATGGGGACTTCGAACTA
>JADBJO010004530.1:188600-195359 GCA_016801955.1 Conus betulinus
GCAGACAAGCGTGAAAAAACGTTTTCTTCTGTTCGTTCGCGCAATCAAATATTTAACTGTGATGGTGAAAGTGTCAGTGACCTGACAGCTTCATTGCATACTAATCACACCCACTGTACTTCCTTCTCCCCTTTCCATCTTTTATCTTCTACAACCAGTCCCCAAAGTTTTTATCTCTGGACTAATCTCCAATAGACTGCAGATACGAGACAAGGTGCGTTCTATATACGACAAATCGTATCAGCAGCACGTCATGCATAGTGCTTGTTCAACACGATCTATCCAAAAATGAACGATCACATCCCTTTTTCTTCCTCTCTCAGAAGAACATCACATGCAGCCAGAGTATGCTGCCAGTGGCATGTTTTAAACTGACTCCGGGCGTCCCTTACTTACTCTACCGGGGGGACAAGCAATGGGTTTTCCATTTACTAGTTCCCCATGGCAGCTCAACCTTATCTGAGAATTTCTGTCCCTGAACAGTGTTGGACAGTGGTCATTCAGACAGCCGTGACGTATCCTGACAGATAAATGGCAGCTGGTTGACACAACGTAGCTTCTGTGCAAGTGTCCACTTTTCCAGCAGAAAATCTTAATACAGAAAAGAGAGTTTTTGATTTGCACCATTGGGTGGCTCAAAACAATCCTTTGAGTTTTCCTTGTGGTGGTTTTAAACAAATGTGCCACATTGTGTTTCTTCAAGACTTCATGTGTTGTACAGACAGTAGAAGATAGATAGATAGATAGATAGGAGATAGATGATAGATAGATAGGTAGATAGCCACAAGGACGAAGACAGAAAAGAAAAAGAAGAAGACCCTGGGGGGGAGAAATTAACTGCGAAAGAGTATAAGTAAGGACCCCTCTCCTCTCTCTACAGGAAAAATGTGTTTTCAACACATGAATCCCTTATATTTTAAGGGAGGCTTACCTTAAAATGTTCTCTTTATGCATATTCAGAAACAAAAATTAACGAAAACAAATCAACGGTGCGTGTTAGCTTTTTTCTTCAGCAGGAAAGCCCAGGGCGGAAATTGACCTATATGGTAATCTGTGTCTTCAGTAAATTCATGATGGGTGTATTGTGCCTGCTCATTAAGTGTAGAGGCTGATCCTTGAAGGTCGTCCACGTACTGATGGCACTGGCGTCGCTGTAGAACAGTTGGAACACATCTCAGTGATCACCTCAGCTGCCACTCTCAGCCCATCGCAAAATTTGATCATTCCGAATGCAAAGCAGGTTCCGGGAAGTTATTGAGTTGTTTAATGTTGATGTTGATGCAGAAATTACCAACAAAAGTATCATGGTCTGGTAGTCCGAGTGGACTGATGGTTTTAGGGTGATGGACTTGATGCAACACACGATGCCCAGGTGACTGTTTCTCCGGGTAGGCAGGTCAGCATATGACGCAGTCCGTGCTTCTCTGTGATGCCGGCGACAGCCTGTCTGTGTAAAGGAAAGGGTCTCCAGTTCCGCATCTGGGCAGCTGCAATCTTCACGGAACAGGATAGTTTTTTCTTGCACTAGTCATTGATTTTTTTGCTAAAGACGACGAATCAAGATGTTTCATCTCACAGTGTGGCATGTGGAAAGGGCCCAGATATAACCCTTTTTTGTTGTGTTTAAATGGTGTCCACATGATTTCTACATTTTCTGAAGTGGATAGTTCTGTCAGACTGGCACATAATATGTTTTCTTTAGAGATAACAAGGGTGCTTCTGTCAAGTCTGTATGGCGCACAGCCCAGAGGTAATACTTCGCTGCATGTCACTGCATCTCTCCCATGGTGATATTTGACTGAACCTCACAGTATTTCATGAGTAATGGCCAATACTGTATGGTGCTCATCATCAGTAGAGATATTCTGGGTATATGTTAGGTGATTTTGTGTTCCTACAAACCGAAAGATACCGCTACTACACGATGGCAAAATTCCTTTAACCTGTGTGTTGTTCTGATCTTTTGTTTGCGTGGACACAAGATTGGGGTTTGACGTCTGATCTTCTGTCTGTGTCGACAACACGAAGGGGGTTAAATATCCGGTACTAACTGTGTGCATATACACAAGAAGGGTGTCAAATACCTGATCTCTGTCTGTGTATACACAGGAGGTAGGGGGATCAGGTGGGGGGGGGGGGAGGGGGGGGGGTGCTGTTGAGGTAATAAGACTGAATGACAATTTTCTGTCTGCGTGAACATAGAGGTTCAAAGAGTTAGTTCAATGAAAGGTATAACTTAAAAAGATGTTTCAATGTCTGTCTTCTGTTTGCGAGTATATAAGAAAAAGGTTGAAAACTAATCCTCATCTTCCATACTAGGTGGTACCAATGAGGAGTTTCAATGTCTGATCTTCTGTCTGCTTATACACAAGAAGGAAGGTCCCAATGTCTGATCTTCTGTCTGCTTATACACAAGAAGGAGGTTCAATGTCTTATTTTCTGTCTGCTATACAAAAGAAGGAGGTTCATGTCTGCTGATCTTTTGTCCACCTATAAACAAGAAAGAGGTTCAATGTCTGATCTGTCGGCATGAACACACTGTCAAGGGTTCAACTTTTGAGCAGCCATTGTGTGTGTTGACGCTGAAATTAAGGGAAGAATCACTTATGACCATCCTGCACACAACCCGGCGGACCAGGCTCGAACCTACGATCCTCAGAAAGGAACGTGACGTTTTGACACTGACAGACCCTTTCTTGTACTGACTATATGACCTACTTAGTTTAGTTTAGTTAGTTTAGTTCGTTAGTTAGTTAGTTTAGTTAGTTAGTTAGTTAGTTAGTATTAGTTCGATTTAGTTTAGTTCGATTGTCAGTTAGTTAGCTAGTCAGTAAGATTGCATCTTGTTGTGTTTGTTTCTTTGTTTATTTTTCTTAAATTCTATCATTTTATTTATCAAACGTTTTTTTTGGTCGACAGATAATTCGTGATTTTAAGAGTTTTAGTACCTTCTCTTCTTGTGTTTGTCCCCGTTCCTCTGCTACCACAGTCCACACATAGTAAACTGGACAGAGAGCTGAGTTGAGCGGTAATACGAACACAACCATGGCGCCATGGATAGTGTCTAAAACAGTCACACCAGCCGAAGTCATTATGATAACAGCTCCCGAATGTCAGCCAACACCAACAGCGTTTGTAACGCCAAAATTTTGTGGTCCAGTTGGCCGAAAAATACACTGACCTTTTATTGCAATCAAGTTTGATTCTGTATTTTGGTAATCGATTGTAGACACAACAATCAACCACCACACTATTATCAAACTTAAAATGAAATTGATGGTTGCAACGACTGTAAACCACTTTGAACCCCAGGACATCATTATAATGAGTAGAGAGGGCCAGACGGCACAGACCAGACTGCTCATGGAGACCCCAGTGAGAAACAAACCAGGAAGAAACGGAACAAACGACAGCATAATTCCAACAACCCATGCCATAAAACATGCTGTCACTGTGAACTGTTTACTGTGTCGCCGTGATTTCTGATGAAAAACAAAGGATGATGGCATGATTCCAACTGATGAACATGATGACAAGAATTGATACTTCGATGGACACAAGCCACAGGAAACCACTTACCTTGGCACATGGTGCTATGGGTCCACTGCTTTTCTGTTTGGATGTATTCTTCAGACAGCATTCTGTCGGGCGACTATGGTCATCCCCACGGTGACCTCCCATAAGTATGTTTTGCAAACTGCAGTTGTCCTACAGCTGCTAGGAAATTTCCCTCAAATAATTTGCTGAATGACCATGTAGATAGAAAAGACAGAAAACAAGCTGCATTCCCCAATATCGCGCCAAGATATGCCTGATGACCAAAAGAAAATTCGATACAAATCCGATGGCAGCAGCGTTTTCACATGAAGCTAGAATGGTGTGAGGTGCTAGACATTTCAGTTTAACTGATTGTTGAGGAAGTAAGTTATCACAGCAAAATCTCTGTAGTCTGATGATAAAAGATCGTTTGGATGTGCATGGCTTCTGACAAGGAATCCCATGGAAAGTGTTTCAATTGGATTCCATCGTATATCGACTTCAGTCAGTCGTGGTACATTGGCAAAGCCTGTAGACTTAATACTTTTTACTGCAGAAGAAGAAATGTTAAACCATTTAGCATGGTACAAGTATACAGATAATAGGGTGTTGACAATATTGGTATGCGTTTTGATAGACTCACTCGTCTCAGCGCGTAATTGACGTGCTTACCCAGTTGATTTGTAAATCCGACTGAGTGGATTGTTTACTAAGTAGACTGTTCTTAGGTGTGGGCAATTGAAAAACATCAAACCACCTGAAGTGTATATAAGTAATTATTAGAAAGGTCTATGTGCTGTAAGTTGTATAGTTTAATGCCAGTTACGATATGTTGAACAGTGAGCAGTCCGACAGAATCAATCGAATTAAATGTAATTTTGGGTCAAATCTGTCAGTACCATTCCCGGCCTTCAGCGTCTAAGCAGCGAAGTTGAGGAAAAGGTCAGCACGAAATATGTTGGTACATAAGAAAGAAGATGACCTTGACACAGACATCCTTCAGGACCAGGTCCTGTCACACATCAGTTCATCATCCCTATGTGGGACACTGCCCCCAGCCATCACACAGATGATCTCCCATGCACACACACTGTGGAGTCCCGACACTGGTAGAATCCAGGACAGGTTCCCCTCTCACAGTCTTGTTCGTCTTCTCCATAGACACAGTCAGACATTCCGTTACAACGAGTATAGACAGGAAGACAGTACAGCCACTCTGCTGTGCAACGATAATGACTCGCTGGACATGGCTCACTGATTCTTATACTCTGTGAGGTGAAATAACCGGTGCCGTCTAAGTTGATATGTAAGTGTTCGTTTCTCTTGTTGACAAAATGTGTGTTTTCCTGACAGTGTCTTTCATCAGAGTGATCAAAGCAATCCGAGTATTCATTACATTGTTGGCTGTCCAACACACATTGACCATTCTGACGACACAAAAAACCAGAACATGAAGGGTGTTCACAGAACGACTCCATCACTAGCGTCCGGACAGCAGTCCTCTCTAAAGTCACAACCACATCAGAGTGAATGCGCTGTCATGAGATCATCATCACATTAAACATGACATCAGCGAACTTCCCTGCGTGGAGCCGTTGTATTGTTGTCTGGTCATTTCATGTCTACTGACACATACTGTAAATTCGCAGTTTCTGGAATAAATGTTCGGCTTACATAAGAATTGATGAGTTAAAATGACCATTATGGCTTAGAAGAAAAGAACTGTCGAGTTTTTGAAAATCTGTAAACGAAGTCGAATATGTTGAGTTAGTACAAACGTGAGCAGCAACGACACTAATCCTCTCCTGTGATCGTAATTTCGCAACAGAACACTTACACCGTTTTCCATGGAAAACACGATGTGACTATATCTATTGAAATGAGTACAAACCTTCTGGCGCTTCTTCTGGCCTTTGCTTTGCATACGAGACAGATCTATTGTAAATGATTCATGTTGTAGACCGCAAGTTTTGTCACTCTCCATGCACAGAACTTGCTGTATGTAAAAGATTGAGAAAGCCACCCTGTTGTGAATCCAAATGCTGCAGAAAAGCTTGATAATTTTTTGAAGATATACAAAGCAGTTTTGTTTTTTCCTTTCTGGTTTTTATAGAAGCCTAATTTTCGCGTCTTGTCCTCGCATATCACGTATGTATCGATAATTACCATAGACACCTATAACAAAACGACTGGGCTTATATGAGTATAAACATTTGTTGTGTGAAGCTATACAAACCCTGACAAGCCAGAACTTCTTGAAGAACGTGTTCTGTTTTTCATCCCGTCCATCTTCACCACTCTGGCTGTAGGTTTACAGTGCAAATTGATCCTGGTATTTGGCTGTAAACGGCCAAAAGGAACAGTTAAACAAGCCACCAGGTAGCTTTCGTGGTGCGTCACTCTCGGAAATGACGGAAAAATATGCTTTTGTGTGTAGCGACTCTCACTGTCAAGACAGTTCGATAAAACAATGTGTGAGTCTGGATTCAAAATATAGAAAAAGTGGAAAATCAGTGTCAAGTGTTCTTGATGCATAAAATCGAAGGGTTTTATTTAGTTTCCCTTAGTAGATCCCCATAAGAACTACCCTAATGATTTGGGTAATAAACCATCTTTGTTCGGATACTAAGTATGAAAACAGATCTCGTGGTGGTACGTTTCAGATCACATCCTCTTAAATGGTTTATCAAGATGTGGCGGACAAACTCTGGTGCCACAACATAGCCAGAGTGTGTCTGTAATATACTCTGCAATTAAATCCGTTTTTTTGTTTGCTTTCGATATTCAAGCTGACAAAAGACGATGTTTTGTAATAAAGATACAAGTCACTGTCTTCAAAATCAAAAACGATTTCATCTAAAGAATGCCACGCGCATTTAACAGTGCACTCAAGCATTTCCCTCCTTGAAACATCGCCCCACATGCACTTCCCACTGACCTAGAACTCTGCACTCATATTCAAATCGTTAATATGAACGCGGAGACTAAAAGCCATGCTGTGTACAAGCTTTTTACAGAAAGAGGTGGAACCCTCACACACCCCATACACCACACCCTGGTGTGCTGTGAACTGTGGTAAATTGTTTTCACAGTCTGAGGCATTGATTCCCACTTTCTCTACTTCAAACTGAGAGATAATCAAGTTACACAAACTGACTATCAATAAATCTCTTAGCTGCAAGATTCCTCCTTCTTGCCATAGAAAGAATACCTATACTCACA
>JADBJO010004531.1:2500-7500 GCA_016801955.1 Conus betulinus
GTGGCAGTACATCATGACATGACGTTGTAAAGCGCTGAGTTGATGTTCAGAACGTGGCTGTACATCATGACATGATGTTGTAAAGCGCTGTGAGTTGATGTTTAGACGACGTTCGTTGATCAAACAGTAGCAGTCGAAGTCGCGGGTCGTCGTGTTCGTAATCGTCATCATCATCGCCGTCGTCATAGATGCGGTAGGAGGATGAGAAGAAGGAAAAGGAGGATCATGAACTGGAGGAGGAGTAGTAGCAGCAGCATCAGCAGTAGTAGTAGTAGTAGTAGTAGTAGTGGTAGTGGTAGGTGGTGGTGGTGGTGGTGGCGGTAGCAGTAGTAGTGGTGTGGTAGTAATGGTGGTAGTGTTGGTAGTGGTAGTAATTATCGCAGCAACATCAGCAGGAGTAGCAGTAGTAGTGGTGGTGGTGGCGGTAGTAGAAGTGGTGGTGTTGGTAGAAGTAGTGGTAGCGTATGGTAGTAGTGGTGGTGGTTTTGGTAGTAGCAGTGGTAGTGTTGGTAGCAGTAGTAGTAGTAATTATCGCAACAACATCAGCAGGAGTAGCAGTAGCAACAATAGCTGTCGTAGCAGTTGTAGTAGTAGCAGTAGCAGTAAAGTCATCTGTCTCCGTCATAGTAGTCGTCGTAGTAGTTGTTTGATAATCTAACTTCCTCAATGGACGACAAGGACAACGGCGATGACGACGACGACGACGACGACGACGACAAGCGCGACGACCACAATGATGATGATGATCACACTCATTCCATTGCTTTATCAAGGCATTTGCTGGTGACCCGTTTTCTTTGTAATTTTTTCACCCCATCAGACAGACATTTTCGCTCAATCATTCTCGCACAAACAGTTCCCGTTTTGTCACCAATACAATCACAGTGTCAGTTCTGACGTTGATGTGAAGTCACGGGGGCCATGTGTATGGCGCGATTCCTGGCTGACTCACACTGATGACATTCTAAGACTGCAGCAGGACTTATCTCTATGATTATTGTTTTAACTCTCTCTCTCTCTCTCCTCCTCTCCCTCTCCTCTCTCTCTCTCTCTCTCTCTCTCTCTCCTCTCACACACACACAACACACACACACACACACACAACACACACACACACACACTCTCTCTCTCCGTCTCTCTCCCTCTCTCTCTCTCTCTCCTCTCTCTCTCTCTCATCTCTCTCTCTCTCTCTCTGTCAGGCTGAGAATTAGATGAGTTCCAATTTTTCAACGTAAAAATGGGACGGTGTTTGGGGGGGGGGAGGGGAGGGGGGGGGGGGGGGGGGGGGGGGGGTACCCGTTTCATCATCAGAATTGCGAGCAGTTGATTTGTTAAAAAAAAAAAAGAAAAAAAGGCACGGTCCATTTTGCCTAAGTGGAATGTTGCGTAAGTATTGTGCAGGATTTTCCACTTATTTTACCTTCTTTTTCAAGTCACTCCATTGTTGGCGTAGACGTGTGAAAATCATGGTGTTATATCATGAAGACATTGAATGGGGAAATCATCCTAGAAGGCGTCGGGCCTAGAAGTAAAGGGAAAGACAATGCAATGTATTTGGGTTGAGTTCTGGAGTCACAGAATACATGTGAATACAGAATGCTGACGTTTCGCTCTGTCGTTCAGAATGAGCTGACAGCTGACATCAAGTCATCCGACAAAGTTTAGGTTAAAGATGAAAGGACCATTCTTCAGGCTGAGCTAATAGCGGACCTGAAGGTCTAAATGTTTAGACTAAATACCTAAGAACCAGCTTTCAGGTTGAGCTAATAGAGGACATGGACGTCTCAGATGATGTGTGGGTAAATGTCTCAGAACCGGCATTCAGATTGAGCTGACAGCGACAGAAAGACCTCCAACACTCGTCCGGCTAAACATTTAAGAACCAGCTTTCAGGCTGAGCTAACAGTGGGACCTAAAGGCCCCCCCCCCCAAAAAAAAAAAAAACAACAAAAACAAAAAAAACAAAAAAAAAAACCCAAAAAAACAATACTCTGGCTGAATATCTTTTGACCAAAATTCAGGCTGATCAATCAACGGGCACACGTCTGCAGACCATTATTCAGGCTGAGCTAATAGCGCGCGCCTCACGGCCTTCTACAATGTTTAGGCTGAGTACCTGTGGATCACCTTTCAGGCCGATTAATAGCGTGCCTAGTGGCCTTCTACAATGTTTAAGCCGAGTACCTGTGGATCACCTTTCAGGCCGAGTTAATAGCGTGCCTAGTGGCCTTCTACAATGTTTTAAGCCGAGTACCTGTGGATCACCTTTCAGGCCGAGTTAATAGCGGGCCGTACAGCCTCCTACAATGTTAAGGCTGAGTACCTTCGGATCGTATCTTCAATTCAAACGTGAAGTCGGGTTCTGTTCTATGGCTGCGACACTTGGAGAATGACCAAAGCAACACAACAAAAAATATTCAGACCTTCATCAACACCTGTCTGAGGCGCATCTTCAAAATCAGATGGCCAGAGAAGATCAACAATGAAGATGTATGGAAGCAAGCAGGACAGGAACCAGTGGCCAAGCAGATTCTGTGGAGGAAGTGGGGCTGGATTGGACACACTCTCAGGAAGCCAGCATCCAGGATCACACGCCAAACCCTGACATGGAACCCGCAGGGAAAAAAGGAAGAGAGTCCAGCCTCGCAGCAGCTGGAGGCGAGACACTGAGACAGAGATAAAGAGGCAGGGGACCAACTGGACAGGCATTCAGCGAGCAGCCCAGAACCGAGTGTGATGGTGGAGTGTTGTCGATGGCCTATGCTCACACCCTTGAGCTATGGGCCTAAATAAAGTAGAAGTACCTTCGGATCAGCTTTCACGCTGAGCTAATAGCGTGCCTAGCGGCCTCCTACAATGTCTAGGCTAAGTACCTGTAGATCACCTTTCTGGCCGAGCCAGTAGTGGACCTAGAGATTGACAATTTTATGAATTTAATGGGGAGTGAATACGTGGTTTTATTATCTGCCCATGCCAAGTCGTAAGGCTTTAATTCGCTCTCGACGTATTTTAAATCCTGGCTGGATTAGTGTTCCAAATGTTACATCTGTGAGATTATGTAAATGCTGCATTTGGAACATGAGTTCATGTGATAAACAAACTAATTAATTAATCAATAAGTCAATGCAAAAAGATTCCTTCAGGCAGGGCTCCCCATCTCATTAGAGCTTAAAGGGTTGCTTTCTCTCTGTTTTCAACTTTGAAGGGTATGATCCTATCGATTTGGACATTTCAAAGGGCCACAAAGAGCATTGTATATACAGTGATCAGTAGTAGGAAAAAAGCCTTGGGAGAGCTTGACAGCAGAAGGTCTTCAGAGAAGACATATGCTTCGGCCCTGAACTCCTACCCTAAGGGAACTGGGCTGAATCCAGGTCATGACTACCAGATGCCCATCTACTACCAACGTTTTCCTGGCGCTGCCGGGATTCGAACCTGCAACTTTCTGGAGGAGTGGGCTTTCTCATACCTTTTTAGACGGATGTCTGACCCAGCTGCTAACGGACACATATTCGAATTTGAGAATTTTAAGCTTTATGAAATTCACTTTTCCTCTGCTTCGGCCAGATCCAGCTGGAACTCTTTTCAGCTGCCTCTGCCATTGCCTTCAGGGTTCTGGTCTTCTTCTCACATGAAATGCCGAGCTGTTTCATGAAGTCATAGACTAATGTGCCTACAAATCCCCTTGCTCCACCTCAGTGGCGAGAACCTGGGCCAGGAAGAGGGATTCCCTCGGGCTGCTGGCCAAACCGACACACTCCTCAGCCTTGTACATGGGAGCTTGCTCCGCTCTGCTTTTGTAGGACGCAGTGATGTTGATCAGAATCATTTGTTTGATGAACCTGATTGGAGGACAATATCCAGTCACATACCGCTCTTCCTGACGACTGCCGTATGGTTCTCCCATTCTGGAAGGTCTACTTTGCACTCTCACATCATCTGCTCCATCCAGTAAACCCTGCTTCCATGCTCTTGATATCACAGCTGTTCCAGACCATGATTTGTGGCCTTCTGCCGTGTAGAACCTCGTTGCTGGAATTTCTAGTAGCGCAATGCTTCCTCCAGCAGTACTAACTGTATGTGCGATCTCCTTGAGCACTTGGTTGTGCCTCCTTGTGTACGTTCCATTGTTAGTGCTGCTTTGCATGAACTCAGGACATGTTTCCACTGTTTGTTTGCCGTGACAGTGGACGCGTGGGGTCATCTGATTTCCCCTGTTTGACCGGGTTTGAGTTCGAGGGCAGGAGGTCTTGTACAGATCTGAGGATGAAGCTGACTCTGAGAGGTGCCATGTGCCTTGTATCATTCCAGGTGAGACTTGGTTTTCCATGTTGTCCACTGTCCTTTGTTGGCCTTGCTGGGCTGCCTTCTGCATTCTCTTGGCGCCCCCTTCTTCTTTTCTTCAGCCCCTCTGTTTACAGTGTCTCTCTGGGCTGTAAGATTCTCTTCTTTCTTCAGCCCCTCTGTTACAGTGTCTCTGGGCTGTTAAGATTCTCTCTCTTTCTTCAGCCCCACTGTTACAGTGTCTCTCTGGGCTGTTAGGATTCTCTTCTTTTCTTCAGCCCCTCTGTTACAGTGTCTCTCTGGGCTGTTAAGATTCTCTTCTTTTTCAGTCCTCTGTTACAGTGTCTCTCTGGGCTGTTAGGATTCTCTTCTTTCTTCAGCCCCTCTGTTACAGTGTCTCTCTGGGCTGTTAAGATTCTCTTCTTTCTTCAGCCCTTCTGTTACAGTGTCTCTCCTGGCTGTAAAGATTCAATGTGTGGCTTTCTTAGATTTGTCGCCCCTTGCAAGTAGTGGCGCAAATAGTGTGTTTTGTTGAGTCTGTTCACTTCACATTTTCTGGACTCTTCAGTTTCACAACACACACACACACACCACACCACACACACCACACACACACACACACACACACACACACACACACAAAATAACGAACACACATGATGCACAATCTCTCTCTCCTCTCCTCTCTCTCTCCGTCTCTCTCTCTCTCTCTGTAT
>JADBJO010004531.1:10000-17500 GCA_016801955.1 Conus betulinus
ATGCACACTCGGCAATGCACTAGGAGACACAGAACTCATGCACACTCAACAATGCGCTAGGAGACACAGGATTCATGCACACTCGGCAAATGCACTAGGAGACACAGGACTCATGCACACTCAACAATGCGCTAGGAGACACAGGATTCATGCACACTCGGCAATGCACTAGGAGACACAGGACTCATGCACACTCCACAACGCGCTATGGCCGGGAATTGTGCCCAGCTTGAGGACCACTCTCATTTGCATGTGAAATGAGCGGCGCGCAGGGGCAACAGCTTGTGGATTACCGTTTAATATTGCATCGTCAATTACTCACTGTTTGAGCGCTCGTGTGTGTGTGTGTGTGTGTGTGTGTGTGTGTGTGTGTGTGGTGTGTGTGTGTGTGAGTGTGTGTGTGTGTGTGTGTGTGTGTGTGTGTGTGTGTGTGTGTGTGTGTGTGTGTGTGTGTGTGCGAGTGCATGCGTGCGTGCGTGTGTGTGTGTGTGGTGTGTGTGTGTGTGTGTGTGTGTGTGTGTGTGTGTGTGTATACAGAAGAGATAAAGGGATAGAGATGTAAATAATTAGCAAGCAAGCAAGCAAGCAAAGCAGCAAGCAAGCAAGCAAGCAAGCAAGCGTGTTGCTGGTGTGTGTGTGTGTGTGTGGTGTGTGTGTGTGGTGTGTGTGTGTGGTGTGTGCATGCGCGCACACGCGTGTGGGGCGTGGGCGTGGTGCTATATGTACCGGTACGTATGTGTGTGTGTTTGCACGCGTGCAGTGCGTGCAGTGCGTGCGAGCGTGCGTGCGCACGCGCCATATGTATCCAGAAAGAGAGAGACAGAGCTTGAGAGAGAGAGACCTTGGAGGAAAACGAGAGAGAGTGGAGGTGCGGGAGAGAGAGAGGAGAGAGAGAGAGGAGAGTTCTTTTTCGGGTAAGGAGCGGGCGGCACAGGGCATATCCTGTTCATATAATCTGTCCCTGATAAACTCAGTACGCATGCTGTAAAGTAAAATGAAGAAGAAAAGGGACATATATAGCACGCAGGCGTAGTGGAGTAATATTGAGTGGCCTCTATTGCATCAGTGACGGTTTCGTTCAGACCTATTTATATGTTATTCATTGTGCTCTACACACATTATATGGAATTATGGTCTATTCACACGCAGCCCTTTTATCTATCTGGAAATAATGACCGTATACACATACATAGGCCTAATGGTAAGCTTTAAAAATATAGAGAAGAAAGAAGAAGAAGAAGTAGAAGGAAAAAGAGGAAGAGGAAAGAGAGGAGGAGGAGGAGAGGAAGAGGAGGAAGAGGAGCTGAAGAAGAGAGAAAAGAAGAAGAAGAAGAAAGAAGAAGAAGAAGAAAGACGAAAGAAGAAGAAGAAGAAGAAGAAGAAGATACGAGGAAGAAGATGAAGAAGAGAAGGAAGATTGGAGAGACGACAAAGAAGAGAAAAGATGAAGAAGGAGAAGAAAGACAGAAGAAGAGGCATGATGAGATGATGATGATGATTGATGGATGAAGATGAGGAGGAGAGGAGGAGGGGGGACAAGTAGAAGGACAGAAAAGAAGAAGGAAGAAGAAGAAGAAGAAAGATTGATGATGAATGATGAATGACAAAAGGGAGAGAGGAGGAGGAGGGTGGGGGACCAAGAAGAAGAGAAGAAGAAGAAGCAAGAAGGCGTGAGGAGGAGGCGGAGGTGGACAAGAAGAAGAAGAAGAAGAAAGAAGAAGACAAGGAGGAGGAGATAAGGAGGAGGGAAGGAGCGGAGGACAAGGAAGGAGAAGAAGAAAAGAAGAAAGAGGGAAAGAACGACGAAGAGAAGAAAGAAGAAGAAGAAGAAGAAGAAAGGGAGGAAAAAGGAAAAGGAGAAGGGAAAAGATAGAGAAAGAAGAAGAGAAAAGCAAGAAGAAAGAAGAAGAGAAGAAAGAAGAAGAAGAGGAGAAGGGAGGAGGAGGAGGAGGAGAGGAGAAGAAAGAAGAAGAAGAAGACAGAAGAAGAAAAAGTCAGGAAGAAGAAAAGAAGGAGGACGAGAAAGAAGCTAGAAGGAGAAGAAAAGAAGAAGAACAAGGGAGGAGAAGGAAGGAGAAGAAGAAGAAAAGAAGAAAGGAGGAGGAAGGGGGGGGAGGAGGAGGGAGGAGAAGTAGAGAAGAAGAAAAGAAGAAGAAGGAGGAGGAGGAGAGAAGAAGAAGAAGAAGAAGGAAAAAGAAGAAGAAGAAAGGCTGGTGAATGCATAGACGAAAAGGAGAGTGATGTGATCAGAAGAAGGCGGTGAACAGTAAAAACAAATCAATGATGTAACAAGACGTAGCAAAAAAAAAAAAAAAAAAGGGGGGGGGGGGGGGGGGGGGGAGGGGAGAAGGGGGGGTGGACAGGAATGAAGAGAGAATGGACAAGCATAATATAGGAACCAGTAAAAAACATAATGATTAACAATAACGATAGCAAAAATTAGAAGAAGAAGAACAAACGACGACGACGACGACGACGAACGACGACAAGAAGAAGAAAGAAGAAGGAAGAAGAGAGAAGAGAGAGAGAACGAAGGAGAAGAATAAGAAGAAGAAGCGAAGAAGCAAAGAAGAAAAAGAAGAAGAAGAAGAAGAAGCAGAAGAAGAAGAAGAGAGAGAGAGAGAGAGAGCGGCGAGGGAGAGGAGAGAGAGAGAGAGATGAGAAGAGAGAGAGAGAGAGAGGAGAGATCGAGAGAGAGAGATGGGCAGGGGTGGAGGCTGATGAAGATCGAAGAGGAGAGTGGTGTGTGGATTAGAAAGGTCCACTACCATCCCGTCTGTATGCTCTGTGAAGAAAGATAGACTACAGGTCCCACTGCTGGCCAGATCCATTAAAGTAATCTCAGTGTGTGTGGTGTGTTGTGTCTGTGTGTGTGTGTGTGTGTGTGGGTGTGTGTGTTGTATTGGAACGTTATGTTCTCTATAAAAAGATTTGTCATTGTCATTGTCATTCTGTCTGTCTGTCTCTCAGTGTCTGTCTCTCTCTATCTCTCTGTCTATCTCTCTGTCTCTGTCTGTCTGTCTGTCTGTCGTCTCTCCAGTCTCTCTTCTCTCTCTCTTCTCTCTCTCTCTCTCTATCTCTCTCTCTCTCTCTCTGTGTCGTTCCTCGCACTTGACGACTATTAAATGCTTTTGTGTTTTTCATGTTTTTCATCGCAACTGGGGTCTCGAGTACCTGACAAGAACAAGTGCTCCAAGAGTGTGTCAATATCATTCATCATTCCTTTCACCCCGTCCTCTCCGTCTCTCTCTGTCTCTTTTAATTTTCTGAGTCAGTTAACGAGATCCGCCTGTGTGTGTGTGTGGTGTGTGTGTGTGTGTGTGTGTGTGTGTGTGTGTGTGTGTGTGTGTGTGTGTGTGTGTGAAGTCAAGTCAAAATTATCTTTATTGAGGGTTAAAAAATTAATAAGCTTTCCAGCTTTTTTTTTTTTTTTTTTTAACATCCAACCCTCATACACAAGAAAGAAACTAAACAACATGTATAACCGCAAGCTCAATTTTTTTTTTAAGCACACAGTTTCTATCATGCAAATACATAACCCTCATATGAAATATGAAACAATGATGAAAATGTTGTTGGAACTTCAAGCACAGAGAGAGAGAGAGAGAGAGAGAGAGGGAGAGAGAGAGAGAGAGAGAGAGAGAGAGAGAGAGAGAGAGAGAGAGAGGAGAGAGATTGTAGAGGATGGAAATGAAGGGGATTGATGTGGAAGATTTCTAATTGATGTGCAGAGTTTTTATCAGATGCATTTTTAGTGCTTTTTCAAATTTAGGTTTTGTGGGACATGATTTTATGGAGGAAGGCAAATTATTCCATGCGGTCCCTCCAGAATACAGAAAACTTGATTTATAAAGATTACATCGAGGTCTGGGAAGAGACAGTTTATGTGTAAGTCTGTAACTATTGAAGACAAAGTTTCAAAGATTATCTTCGGGGCTGATCCATTCATGACAATGTACATGCACAAGCATCTGTTGAAGTAGAGTCTGTCTTTGAATTGAAGAATATTTAAAGTTTTGTAATCACTCTTTGTCGAGGTAGGCTATTGGATTTCAGGTGAGTTAATTTGATGGACCCTTTCATGCAGACGACTTACTAGTTTCAGATTAGTTTCACTGGCATATCCCATAACGTGGATGCATAATAATTATTGATAAGAGAAAGAATGTGCGCATGAAAGAATACCTTTCTGGAGTGAAGATTTAGATTTTTTTTATCTTTGAAAGTTGATATATTCTCTTAGAAATACGTTTTTCTAGATCCGCAATGTGGACCAGCCGCCGTGGCGAAGTGGTTAGCGTCGCGGACTCCCGGCTGGGAGGTCGTGGGTTCGAATCCCATCAGAGTCATGTGGGTTTTTCTGCCCCGACCGGCTCCTACCCAGAGTTGAGTTTGCTGCGGACTCAGTTGGGAAGACTGGGACCACACAGTCGAGTTTCATCCACTTAATGGATGCGTTTCTGAGAGTGTTGCTCAAATTTCCTGACCAACATTGCAGGTGCCTGTATCTCTCGGGCCTGGCTGACGCCGGGATATATTATGAACGGAAAAGTAGAGTACAGCCCTGTCATGTAGTCTCAGATCGAAATGAAAAATCCGTAGCATCATCTTCATCATCCTCATTCTCATCGATCAGCATAAAAAAAAGTCTCAACTTCTGGTGACCTCAATTTCGATGTCCTCTCCACGTCTTTGGCCTTGGTTTGGTTCCGTCGGGGTCACCGGTATCGGCGAATCCATGGGGCTGTCGTTGGGCGGACGTGGTGGCGCCCCTCCGGAGGTAGAGCTCACTCACCTCGGCCCCGCGACTAAGCAATGATTGTCGTCAGTAGGGGGCTTAGTAGGTGGTGTCCTGCGTATGTTAGATCAAAACAGGTGCCACTGAACACCACCCAAGTGACTCGGCAGCAGTGCAGTGTCTCCTCCGGTGGGTTGCCTCTTGACGACTTGAAACTGACTGCTCCCTGTGGATTGCCGGTGCCGGGGCTGCGGCGGGTCCGACCGAGCTGTGGCTGTGGACGGGGTGTGGGGAATGAGCGGCGTGTGTGCACTGCCTCTGAGGTGGCGCAGAGGTTTGGACAGCAAATAAAAAAAAAAAAAAAAAAAAAAAAGATCCGCAATGTGGTAAGACCAAGAGAAATCGTTGTCAAGGATAACACCTAAAACTTTATGCGATGTGACCTCTTCAATCTCTTGTCCTTGGGCATGTAATGGCGCAAATGAATATATGTCATTTACTGTCGTTTCTGGCGTGTTGTGACATACGTGCATTTAGTTTTACTAGCATTGAGGGACACATGACTCATTTCTATCCATGTAATTAGCCTGTTGATGTTTTTTTGCAGGTTATTTACCAGTTCAGTAGGTTGCTACTGCGAGATTGTAATGAGGTATCGTCAGCAAACATTTCACAACAACGTTCTATAAACAATGGTAAGTCATTTATATAAATAGAAAAGAGTAGGGGCCCCAATACTGACCCCTGAGGGACACCGAATTTTGAAGGGAGTAACTTTGACCTTTTGGAGTTAATGTCAACAAGCTGTTGACGATCTTTCTCTCTTCCTCCCTGGATAGCTGGGCACCTACGAACGAGAGAGAGAGAGAGAGGAGAGAGAGAGAGAGAGAGAGAGAGAGAGAGAGAGAGAGAGAGAGGGAGAGAGAGAGAGAGCACTCACATGTGCGTTGCCTACCATCTGGGTGTACGCGCACCCATGCGTTGTGAACATGACACTGGTGACTCTTTTCTGAATGACGTAGATGTGCACGCAACCGCACACTGCTTTTATAAAAAATATTGATGACTGTTCTTTTCTGTCATGAAGTGGGCGTGCACGTATACTCACGCTTCTTCCATAGGAAATTTGATGACTGTTCGTTTCTGTATGACGTGGGCTGTGTACACACAATGCTGCTGTATACACGAAAACTGATGATCGTAGGCAGTTGAAGATATCAACGTGTTGTTCGTTTGTTGATAACATGACTCATTTGTACGGACCTTATGATTCATTGTAACGTTCCTTCAGTCTCTCTTTCTCATCTCCGTCCACCCACTCTCTCCTGCACCCGTTTGCACTGGAGAACTGCCTGTGGTGCTAACCATTAGTTTTCCGAGTCATTCAGTCATTAACATTTTCACTCATTCCTTCAGGTTTGTTTTTATTATTTATTTTTTTTTTTTTTTTTTTTTTTTTAAACGGAGGATGCATGCTATGAAAATATGTGTAATCAGAGATCAATGGCATTGTACATATGTGCCAGACAAAATGGTTCAGAGATGTACAGTCTCATTTGAAGGACTTTTCGGGAAATGGAGTCAAAACTAATGGTAATTCTGATGGATAAATCCCCTGTTCCCAGAAAAGCTCAGTGAAGATTTGAATCTGGAACTCCAGAATCACGAGTTTGGTGCACTGTTACTCTGGCCCGAAATACTTGTACTGGTGCTGTGCACTTGTAGAACTGAAATGAACAACATCGTGAATAATGTCACTATGAGCGCACAAAAGCACAAAACATCACACACACACACACACACACACACACACACACACACACACACACACACACACACACAAGTACTGATTTTTTCCCTAAGAAAATGTGCTGAAGTCAAGCCCTTATTTCGAATAGTAGTTTTTCTCACCATCATTATTGCCACTTTTGGTTTTGCTGTGCATTAATAATTTTTTTTCTCACTATTGCCACTTTTGGTTTTGCTGTGCATGAATAGTTATCATCACTATCATTATTGCCACTTTTGGTTTTGCTGTGCATGAATAGTTATCATCACTATCATTATTGCCACTTTTGGTTTTGCTGTGCATTAATAGTTTTTCTCACTATTGCCACTTTTGGTTTTGCTGTGAATTTTAATTTTTCTATTATTGCCACTTTTGCTGTGCATGAATAGTTATCATCACTATCATTATTGCCACTTTTGGTTTTGCTGTGCATGAATAGTTATCATCACTATCATTATTGCCACTTTTTGGTTTCGCTGTGCATGAATAGTTATCATCACTATCATTATTGCCACTTTTGGTTTTGCTGTGCATGAATAGTTATCATCACTATCATTATTGCCACTTTTGGTTTTGCTGTGCATGAATAGTTTTCATCACTATCATTATTGCCACTTTTGGTTTTGCTGTGCATGTCTTTCAAGGGTGGACAAGAGTCCCTAAGCACTCTCTGAAAAATTCTGTCTTAAACCCACTCAGACATACAAACACAGTCTACTATGCGTGACTCACATATGAACTCACACATAGTCCAGAAACCTTGAGAGTTTTCAATTTTATTCCATTTATTTTTTTTTTTTCTATCTTACATATGACATGTATTTCACAGTCAATAAAAATATCATTCGAGGTACACAGATTCACTTCAAATACATCCATTTCTGCACCTCCAAAACATTCACAACAACATGCTCATTTACAAACAAAATTTATCATTGTCAAAATATGTGGAAAGACACACACGAACTATCAT
>JADBJO010004531.1:22500-40000 GCA_016801955.1 Conus betulinus
ACAGAATCTGCAATCACCAGATCAGTCTATCTGCAATCACCATCGTGTATCAATCACCAGATCAGTCTATCCCTTGTATACAGAATCTGCAATCACCAGATCAGTCTATCTATACCCATGTCTATCCCTTGTATACAGAATCTGCAATCACCAGATCAGTCTGCAATCCCTATCCCTTTATACAGAATCTGCAATCACCAGATCAGTCTATACCCTTGTATACAGAATCTGCAATTACCAGTATCAGTCTATACCCAGTCTATCCCTTGTATACAGAATCTGCAATCACCAGAAGATACAGAAGTCTATCACTTGTACACAGAATCTGCAATCACCAGATAAGTCTATATACCCTTGTATACAGAATTTGCAATCAACAGACAGAATCTGTCTCTTGTCTTTCACTTGCATACAGAATCTGCAATCACCATCAGTCTATCCCTCTGGTCTGCACACATCTCATTCAAGCGCAATTAAAGAAATAACAACAACAACAACATACAAACAAAAGCAAACCTCCTGTTTCTATTTGGCCATCTGCAATTTC
Source organism: Conus betulinus (assembly GCA_016801955.1). NCBI lineage: Eukaryota > Metazoa > Mollusca > Gastropoda > Neogastropoda > Conidae > Conus > Conus betulinus. The sequence goes on from JADBJO010004531.1 coordinate 23,048, forward strand.
CAGCAGCTTTTTCTCAATCACAAGAGGGCTGCATTGCGCAGGAACTCGAAGAGCATGATCTGCGGTCACCCACAGTCTCTTGTCTGCACAGGTACTGGAACCCAACCTGAAGCTCCAGGGCCTTCAGCACAGCAGCTTCTCCACCAGGGCGCTGAAAGTTGGGGGTCCACAGCAGGGGCAGGTACTGTGGGTCACGCTGAAGTTGGGGGTCCCGCTGGTAAACCTGGTAAACCCACAGACAGCAACCAACCATACCAAGACCGCTGCAAAAGAACAACTTGTCCCCAAACGCTTTTGCTGTGAGGACGTAAGACTCAACCATTTCCAGCATCCGTAACTCTGCATTAGCTTGACCATTTAACTTGACACAGTTGTTTCCCTTAGACCAAAAAAAAACGGTGTAAATATTTTTTTTTTCTCTGGTGGTGTTGTTTTTGAACCGGTAAGAGGCCGCTCTTTCCACTAATAAGATGATGGAATTACTGGCATTTCTCATTTCAAAAGGTGACAGGTGTAGGATCAGACACTGAACATGTTTATATGACACAGGGAACACTGTTCCTGCAGAAAATATAATCTAATTCCTCTCTGTGTATGCGCGATTGGACAGTAGAAGCACTCTAAGGTATGCACCTGGAATTCAAACTCAGCTATAACACAGACCAGTCTCCAAACTGTGGTATGTCGGAATCAATGTTCATAATCACTGACATTAGGATCTTCAATAAGATACCACAATGGTCAGTCATAGGCAACGACAACACACACAAATGCACATTAATGGTCAGTCGTTGGCAATGACAACACACAAATGCACAAAACACCCAACCACCTACCACTACAACACCTCTAAAGAAAATTTCGTATGAAAAGTGAGTTGCATGGTTTTGTTTGTTTGTTTTTGTTGTTTTTTAAACAGTGCCCCAGTTTCGTGAGTTTGCCCGATGCCCTAGAAAAATAGAATACATCAAAAGGCCAGGTGGAGAAACAGACGAGGCAGAACAGACAGGTAGTGTGAACACTCTGGACAGGCACGTATGATGTCACAACCTAGTCACTATAACACACACACATGCACGCGCGCACACACACACACACACACGCGTGCACACACACATACATATGCGCACACACACAGACAGACACAGATATATAAAGATATATCTATAGACCTCTCTCTCTATGTGTCTGTCTCTCTCTCTATTTATCTACATATATATATATATATATATATATATATATATAGAGAGAGAGAGAGAGAGAGAGAGAGAGAGAGAGAGAGAGAGAGAGAGAGAGAGAGAGACATAGACAGATTGATAAAGTTACCTCCATAATTTTGTCCAGCGTCTCAAAGGTGCAGACCAGCCTCAGGAAGAAAGTGTAGTACATGTTCTCTGTGCGGCTGTCCCCCAGCAGTCTGGCGTTGTCGCCAGTGTTGACCAGCCTGTCGATGCGCGCAAGGCCAGCTCTGTGTCCTGCAGGTTGAGGAAGCAGTGCCTCATGGCACTGATGAAGAACTCGGTGTCATCGGGATCTTGCACGCTGAACTCTTTCCCTGCGCAGAAATGCGTCCGTGAACAAAGCATGCATGTCAAGAAACTCTTCTTCTTCTTCTTTGTAACTATTGATTTTGTTTTTTTTCTCTGTCAGTGAAACATGATACATTACTGGCTAAATACATTATATATACATTAAAAAAAAAAAATTCAATGTTATTGTTAATTATTAATCATTTTATCAAGCAAAAACCATAGGATTACAACAAACTTGAAAACTCTTACAATTTGCCAAGAGAACGGCTGAACATTTGCTAAACACTCATCCACCCAGAATGAATTAGATAAGATAATGTTACTTATAGCCCAGCCAACCGCAAAGGGCCACATCAGGGCTGTCACCATGTTAAAATCAACTCACAAGTCAGTCATTCACACAATTCTTTAAAATACATTGAAAAACCCATCCGAAAGTTTTGTTCAAAGTCTTTCCACTGTAAAATCTCAGATCCAATGAAAAATGCTAATCTCTTTCAAGAACTCAAAGATTGCGTCAGGCGGAACGTCCCTGAACAAGGTTTTTCATGGATCTGCTGTAAAATGTTTGTGTCTCACATCATGCAAGTCCCAACACTCTAAAAGAACATGTTTCATTGTGAGTGGCACATGACATGGAATGCACCATGGAGCTTCTTGAATTGGCCGCACCATATGAGCAAGAAAAAAAAATAATGTCTCTGACATTAACACATCTTTTTGACTTTCAAGCAAAGCCAGTTTTGTTCCAAAGGTGCACAGAGTAATATTTTTTACCATTAAAATAAACCGATAAGACATTTGAACATAGCAACATAAATCATGCTTAGTGTTCTGCTTTCTACCAATTATATCTTAGTTTGCATCAAATCTCCTCTGAAATACACTTTCACGTTACTGCAGCAGAGAAGTGTTCACTCCACAACACTGACCAAATCTTTCAAAGCCTCACTTCTGGTAACAACTTGATAAGTTGCTCTCTTTGTTGTTTTACAGGTTTGGAAAACAACAGCAACAGCAACAGAAAAGCAGACCGACTACTGTCTCCACCTGAAATAGGTCGGCAGGAGAAGACGGATGATTTCATCTGATCACTTTCCCCATATTCGTAAAGGTCTACTCCTTTAAGAGATGCACAACTATGATCAGTTAATCGAACCCAACTGTCGTTTTCATTGTGTATAGTTTGTGTGCTTATCTGTCAGCTTCTTATTGTTAAACTGTATCATGTTACCTTACTGTAGGAATTGTTGTTGTTAGATTGTAGCCCCGTCGGAAGGGGCCATGACCTATACCGATTAAAATCTTTCGTATGCTCAAGAAGCTTTCTTTTGTGCTCCTAAATATTTACTGCAAAAACTGCAAAGTGTCGATAGCAAGGCTTTTAGCTTGGGAATCCCTGTACATGCTTCTTCTACAGTAGGAACATATTCGGAAATTGATGTTTTGCCTTTTAAACGAATACAGAACTCTCACTTTGGCAAAATATGTTGTGAAATGTACAGCTATGAAAGGTGTTAATGAAACAGAAATCTCTTTAAATCCATCTACTGATTACCCCAAACGAGCGAAAAACATTTCCTGCTTGTCTACTATTGGCTCGTATTCTGCCCATTTGTTGCAGAAAACTGATTTGACCCTCGACTCTTTGGCAAAGATTATCATACTGATCCAATCCCAAGCTGGGAAAGAAACAGGGCAACATTTGACCTTAATCACACTGATGCTAAAAAAGCTTATCATCCGCATATCTTGTCATATTCAGCAAAGATGCATATGCAAAGCAACTATCCTAACCATCTTAAGGTATATACGGATGGATCATTGACAAAGAACAAAGACGCTGGATCTGCTTTTGTTATTCCATCACTTAAAGTAGATAAAGCATATTCAATATAGGTCGATCTATCTTAGTCGCCGAAATGGTAGCTATACTAATGGCTTTGACATATTTAATTGATTTACCGCAATCAATCTTGCAAGTATTGTTATGTGTGTCGACTCGATGTCAGTACTACAATCTATCAAGTTTTTCAGTTCTAATTCTGAAACTTTATTTTAAAGGAAATATGTTATTTAATTCATATTTTGATGTGCAAGGGAACTGATTTAACTTTTTACTGGGTCCCTTCCCACTGTGGAATTTTGGGCAATGAATTCGCTGACAGATCTGCCAAAAAGGGAGCCAAAACTGAAATGAGTGCACAGTCACTTTCTGTCCCCTTGACTTTACAAGAGTGTCATCAAGTGTTAAAACAAGTGGCTTGGGACTTTTTTTTAGAAACAACCAGAACATCCCTTATTTGCAGGTTAGTGCTGGAAATAGCCATGTTCTCAGCTTTGATCAGGTTGAAGGCATTGAACACCTGCAGGTTCGTGATATGTATCAGTACAGAAACTTTGTTTCAGTATTTTATAGACTGAAACTCGACATTCAGAACGAAATATAGTGCAGGAACAAAATGCGTATGTGGTAAGGCAAACGTGTCGAGAGCCCACGTTTTATTTGATTGTGTGTGACTCTTAAGGCATACTTACCATGTTTATTAGGCATGACAGTGACTGATGTTTTTTCTGATATTGATTTTGCTTTCAAAGTTACCCTCTCTCTCTCTCTCTCACTCTAAATACACTGGGTATGGAAATTAGTTTTGCCTTCTAATGACAAACCTACCACTGACACATAATTCAGATTAAATGTCGGCTACTTCAGTTTTTCATTATATGTCCATGACGTGAACAACTTCTTCCACTTTGATGAAATATCAACAGGCTTTCTATTTTTTTTTTCCCCCAAAAGTTTTTTGCAGTGAATGTTCAGGGTTTTACAGGCTTTCATCCCCAGAATCCTGTGGTTTGATGCCAGGAGGCACTGGACGTGCAGGAACTTCTGGCACAGTCAGCGGTATAGCTGCCTGATCAGATCCAAGAACTGGTCAGATAACGCTGTGACAAGAGATGTGAAACATTCTGTTCCTTGTTGCCCACTCGTCTTAGGCAAGTCAGATTTAATTCTTACTCACTACATTTCTTTTCCCCTTTGCCCTTGGGAAAAAAAAAACATTCCCTACTATTTTCAGCACCAACAGAAGAAACCACTGAAAAAATTGCCCATTCTCAAAGCAGTTGGCATGCAAAGTTTGGTGATTATCTGGTTTTTGTGTCTGTGTTGTATTTCTTTTCGGGGGGGGGGGGGGGGGGGGGGGGGGGGGGGAGGAGGAGGGGAGGTTACTGCCTTTTCCTCCAAATATTTAAGGAAGAGTCTTTTCAGTATGCAAAAGTGTAAGTCATATAACTTATTTTTTTCCTTTTTCTTTTCTTAGCTTTTAGCTGGGAAAATCCATGTCCTAAAAGCATTTATCCAGGCAATACAAACAAAATCAAAAAATCAATCATTTTTTTTTTTTTTTTTTTTTTTGTTCCAACCTTCCAGATAATCCATGATTTTGTACAGCATGTTGGACTCGGAGTTCTCGTTGGGGTAGAACACTCTCAGAGCATGTGTCCATGACGCCAGGCTCGGTTCAATGCCCAGCTGCCTCATTTCGTTCAGCGTCTGTAGCACGAGGGAGGGGGCCTGTCGGTACAGCGGAATGCGTGACAGGGAGAAGAGAACGTTGTTGAAGGTGGTGAGGTCAGGTTCCACTCCGCTCAGCTGCATGTCCATCAGAAGCGATTCAACCTGGAAATATATGATGAAGCATGCGTACCCTGCTCTACCATGACTTCTCTGTCACTCAGTGTCTGATGTCCAAATATCTCAAGTTCCCACTCCTTCTCTGTTTGTGACCCTCAGTTTTGGAACTCTCTCCCTTTTCATGCAGGGCACTCTTTCTTTGTTATATACTTCCAGTCTAGATTGAGCTGTTTGAGGGTCAAAAAGAGTTATCAAACCTTTGTGCTCCTACAGATGCCAGACCTGCAGCTGAATTCCCAGTCTATGCCCCTGCTGTGAGAACAGCTCGGAGACAACAAAAAACAAGCATTTGTCATATAATATAGTCAGAACTGAGACAAGGACCAGGGCACTTTCACTATTCTGCACTCCACACAGCAAATGAATGAACACAACGCTTCCTCCATAGCAACACCCCTTTTCCCACAGGGGTGATCACGTGTCAAATTGTCTCCACACTGTCACATGCCAATTCTGGATCTATAAACGCCCCCCTGAACATTGTGCCCATGGTTAACATACTTTCTTACACTGAAAAACCAAAACCTAGAGAAACGCCACTTTGAGCATGCAAGCATTACCAAACCTACAATCAGACAGCCACTGGCTCATAGTTGTAGCCAACATTCTGACCATGACTGATGAGAGGGGTAGGGACTCCTGCACGGAACAGGACTCCACTACTACGCTGGGGTTGGGTCTCACTGGTCATCTACAATCATTGTAACAGATCAGCTCATTGACTGAAGTGAGTTGGAACACTTCCTCCTTTACCTTTGTTCAGAAACTGTGTAACAAAACGGCTAAGTATGAGACTTGAGAATATGTACTGTGGCACCTGACTAAAAAAAAAAAAAAAAAAAAAAAAAAAAAAGGCTCAAGTGAGATACCTACTGAGGCAGTCGCCAGTTTCAACAGAGCAACAAGCAACATCAGCCCCATCCCTTCTCTCCCTCCTAAAGCAGCAGTCTTGTACATGGAGTAAAGGTCAATCTTCTTTCGCCAAGTGTAAGCCCTTACACCTTGCTCCATCAAACTACGGTTTTGAAAGGAATGAGTGAACTAATGTCCTAAATCACATGTCAGCTGTCGCATTGGGGTAGTTGGCAAAAAATTGTTGTTGTGACTTTTGTGCACACAGTTTGTTCTGAAGAAGCAACAGACTGTTAAAACTAAGAAAATGCAAAACTGAGCAAAACAGGGCAAGTACCACTTATTAATACTACAGGTTGAATATTTTCTTTCACATCTGAGATACTAAACAAGGCAGAGATCACATTTGTGGATTCTTGTTGTTGGTTTTTAGTTTGTTTGTTTGCTGTACATGTTTAATGCCTTCTTTCAATTCAATGTGTTTGACAAAACTGATTTTGACCTGCTGAGAGTGGTGAGCAGTATTACTAATGTAATGACCAACAGGATTCAAAAAACATCATCAATATAAAGTTTCTTTTCTTTTCCTCACCCAACCTTATTGCTACTGGAATTTAAATGGTGCACGAAGCTGAAACAACCAATTTTTTTTTTACGTCAAGCCAACCATGCATCCTCAAAATGACAATATTCCATACGCCAAAGATGGTATGTTTGACACTACAGGTCTGGCACAGCACATCCTCAAAATGACAATGTTCCATAAGCCAAAGGTGGTATCTTGGACACTACAGGTCTGGCAGGGAACTAGAAGTTGCTTATCCCTCATGAAAGTGCTTTCAGGAAATGGTTTTATTCTCATTTTCAAACCAAAGCAAAACAAAGCCTTCTCTCATTTAGGTCGTGGTCTTGTCCACTTGCATATTTTTCAGCAGCCTATTGTTCTCAGTGATTGAATTAACCAGTAACTGCCTGTAAAATATCATTCGCAAAAGTAGCATATATATTGAAAGCCAAGAGCTAAATCTGTGTTTTTCTTGTTTCTAGTTATCCTTGACCCCTAAGGATCCTAAACATGTCATTCCACATGATCATGATGATGTCATTCATTGTATAAGGGGACAATACAGAAAGGTAGTCAAAAGAATTAAGAATAAAACAAAATACAATATTTAAAACAGTCAAAAGAAATACAAAGTTATACAAAGTACAATGTTAACATTTTTTGTTATATTTTCAATGAGCACAACACAACATGATGAAGCACAGAACACCTGTTTGCACACAATATTCAATGAATGCTGTCAAGCTACCTGCTTCCACTTGGTTTGGTACGTGTCGTGGTGGAAGGTGGATGCCCTGATTAACTCATTGAAGGTCGGGCGATTCACCGGCAGTTTTTTCTCCATCATCTCATCGTACATGGCAAATGCCTTCTCTGTCTGCAGGTATCTGTGCAAGAGAAATTTGCTGATCAAATGCTACTATAAATAAGAGAGGACTGACCTGTAATGATTAATATTTGTTCCTGAATTACGACGGTGCCTTTCATTTATGCAGTAAAAAAAATGGAACACAAGAGCCAAATACAGTGCCTACCAACACCACAAACAAAAGAGCTCAATGCAGTGCATACAAATTATACAAATATACTTTCTTACTTGGATTTCCATTGAACCCTTCCACTTCATACAGATTCAGCCCTGACACGGGGCCGACCTGTGTAACTTTCCCAGCCTGGCATGTTTTGCTGTTAAGAAGCTGTCATAACTGTGGATCAGCACAAGCAAAGAGCATGTGTACACCTAAAGAAGCAGCATTTGTCTGTAACACTCTATTTTCTCCTTGTTTTTGAATCATCGGTAGTGTGCTGATAGATAGGAGCTAACACTAGTCACAGAATCTTCATCACTTCAACAGACTGATCAGTATTTCTTAAAAAAAAAATGAAAAAAAAATGGACTAACACTAGTAAAAGAACCTTCATCACTTCATCAGACTGATCAGTATTTCTTCTTCCAACAGGCTGTTGATTACATTTGTGATTAAACACAAATACAATCTAATTATGTCACAGTCATTTACATGTTTTACAACTTTGTAAATCTATGTGGATATTGCACTGATTCTTTAAAGTTCTAGTTGAAGAGTTATTGGCTCAGACTGTCTATTATGATTTCATACTAAAAGTTGCCTCCCTGTAACGTTATAATTATTTCAATGGCTCATGCTGTCAGAAGGGAAAAAAATCTCCCCAAATCGTTCAAAAAACTGCTTAACTAGTCAAAGCAGCACATGATACAAGAAGGAAACAGCTTCAAAGTTTTCATCCTGTATTTACCATTCATGCACAGAATAAGGACAGAATGTTCAAGTAGATCTGAATCAAAATTGATGCCCGACCTCAAGTCAATGTGTGGACGGATGTCTACATTTGGGTGTGTCCACCCAGTCAGGTACTGGGCAGAAAGAGTGAAACAGAAGGAAATAACTTCAATTTAACTAACAGGACTAGTAAACTTATAACTGCGAAGGGGGAGGCAAAGAGAGAAGCTACATCTCTATCCAAAATTCAATACTTTGATCTTGAGAGTCCCAATGTTCTTAAAAACTACACAATACTTCTACTTTGTAAAGTGAGACCACCTGGAAATCTCAATAGATCTTACAAAGTTCATGTATTAAATCCGCAAAACAAGAACAAACGAATCACAAGACAAAACATGATGCGTTTCGACCTCTTAGGTCTTCTTCAGGCAAGATAAACAACACTAAGGGCAACAAAAATAAAGAAAGAGCAATCACTTATTTGGTCAAATTCGGTACAAGATCAGCGTTACTGCTGCTTTCTCAGACTGAGGCTGACCAGGTCAACCCCAGCCAGTCACTTACATCTCTTCAGCTTAGGCCTTACATAAAACTGTAGTATAATTCAATTACAGGAGCGTCAAAAGTGCTGGTACATGACCTGCCACTTGTGTCATTCACTGAGCGGGAGGCATGTTTAAAAGAAATACAGGAGTTAACCATTTTTAAGTCCTTGTTAATTGTATTCTAGTGAATTCCTTCATCTAATATGATTCCATGGCAGAAATGATCATCCTCTAGATACAGAGTTCTTGAATGTACAAACCAGGCTCAGCTGCTGATGTTATTTTGACCAGTAGATTTAGAATTAACTTGCTGTGGATGATATTGATAACAGATAACTGATAAGTCATAAGATAAGGCACTGGAGAAGACCATGTTGATTGGAAGGCCTTTGTTGTGTTTCACTTCCAAAGATTGCTAACCTGTGTACGCTAAATATGACATCATTTTGCTACAAATCTGGCAGCTTCCACCCTAGTATTTATCAATTCTAGATGCAACAGCCCCATATACTATACACTGATGTGCACAATACAGCATCTTACAAATGCAGAGCTAGAGACAAATGTTCTTCTCCTGATGGCTCCTGAGCTTATTCATCATGGGCTGCAGTGCACAGTTACAAATATAAATATCAAAACAGGTGAATGAAACTACAAATCTGTGCTTGAATGGAGCGTCACAGATATTCTGCTTGTTCTATTGTTCGCAAACAGAACCTTCCTTTCTTGTTTCTTAGTCTTACCTTGCCATGCCCCGAATTAAGTTTTCTTGATCTCCGCTCGACTTCTCCTCCAGTGTATCATACACACGCTCTGCCATCTCATCATCTCTCCATGTTTTGCTGGGCCGCTTGTTATCATGACCAAAGTCTTTACGGAAAAAAAAAATTCCTCTACCATCATAGTCGGTGGTGCATCCAGACCATTGTAGACACACAACAGCTCTAAGAACTGACGGCATGTATCCTGTGACACTTCCTGCTTCCCTTGCATCATCTTTTTATAAACGTCAATAGCATCTTTTACTCTTCGTTTTTCGATACGCTCCAACAACGCCGCCTCAGTTGGTTCGGTATGTGTGTATGCCACTTTGGGTGGCATGAAAGCGTCAATCGATGGTTCGGCTGGATTTTCATTGAACCACTGTGCGTATGTTTCCAGAATGTATCGCGCTGCCTTTCTGCCTGATTCTTTGGACAGCGCGCAACTCTTCTTCGCTATATTTGAGGCAGGAATCAGGAAAGGGTCGTCCATGTATTTGTAGTGCGGAGAGTTAGGATCTCGTGTGACCGTGGACGCCAAAGCACGCAACACGGACAACGAATCACGCTTTTTCTTTCTCGGAATTACAATCTCCTCCTTTTTCTCAATAGCTGAACTACTTGGCACTGTAGAAACATCACTTGAAGAGATTGGCTGCGCACTGACAGAAGAAGAAGCAAGCCTGCGATTGATCAGAAACTTAAAGAACTGCCGGCGAGGTCGAGCAGACAAGGACGCAGCCATTTTGAAAACGATTAGCCAAGGGACGCTATTCTAGCCGAAAAAAAACACAAGCTGTCATCCACGTCGATGAGAACTATTTCCCTTCGGCACACGTTCTTATCTTTATCGGAAAGAAACGAGAAGATTGCCCTGCAAACACAACAAGGTGCAGGAAATGGCACGTGCCAAATGGGGACGAAAAGGGCACAAATGACACTTAAACGAAAACGGCACATACACAATTTTATAGGTACAAAAAGGGAAACATACAAAAAAAAAAAAAAAAAAAAAAAAAAAAAAAAAAAAGGCAGATTTTTAGATCAGGATGAACAAACTCAAAGTAATTTCATTTCATAACTTGCTTCATTCATACATAAGAGATAGTTGTGAACACACTCTCTCTGTGTGTGTGTGTGTGTGTGTGTGTGTGTGTGTGTGTGTGTGTGTGTGTGTGCGCGCGCGCGCGTGCGTGGATATGTAATCGATTGAGAAATATTTATGCAAAAAAAAAAAAAAAAAGTATTTGGATCAGGCCAAAATTCTATAATATTAACAAAACTCAGGGTTCCCACCAACAACTGCCTATTCAAAAACAAGCTTTTGTTCTTCTGGTCATCTTCTCTGGAACTCACTTTCGTCAGAGCGGAAATGCCTTTGAAGCTCAGAATCTTACAGACGAAAACTGTTTCCGTACTTTTGCACATTCACACTAGTTATGAAAATATGTAATGTAACTGAATGCGGATCCATATACATGTTGTTACTAGTTCATCAACATTGCCTAAAAGTTAACAATCTTCCCAAAATAAATTATGGTTGCTGTCTATAAGTGTTACTGTTTCAGAATACACTACTACTATTATTGACACGCTATGTCAGTGCATGCCAAGGTCAGTAAGTGAAAGCATTGTAATTTACTCATGCAGTGAATGTCTTTGAGCTAGCGTACTGCTCATGTAATGATATGTAGGCCTACTTTTTCTCTGGGGATTGATGGGATGGATAAGGTGTAACATTTTTCCCTATATTCTCTCTTTCTTCTTCTTTTTTTCTCCTTTTTGTTTTTTCCCATTTTTTTGTTCGATTCCTTGTTTGTTTGTTTGTTTTTGCTTTTGACTCCCAATGTTTTCTTTCTTTTTTTGTACACACACACACACACACACACACACGCGCGCGCGCGCGCGCGCGCGCGCGCGCGCGCGCGCACGCCCGCCCGCAGGCACTCAGTGTCACATACACAGACACACACACTGTATATACATACAGAACAGGTCATTCGTACACGAGCAAAAATTTAGTACTATTTCAGGTGGTTTTCGGCAACTGGCATTTAAACAGATAATTAAGTTTTAGGCACAGACTTGAAAGTCAGAAAGGATTGGAGGGGCATGACGTAGTTTGGAAGGTAGCAAATTCCAGAATACCAGAGCATAAAACGAAAATACCCTAGAACCATGCTGCTTTCGGTTGTATGGAAGAATTCGAAAAAAAATCGGTCATCGGAAGAGCGAGTCCCCGGGGCTCAATTTTGAACACGTTGTAGTGGCTGGAATGAGGTTGCAGGTACACTAAAAAAAAAAAAAAAAAAGAGCGTTACAATAATCTAGTCTTGACAGAATGCAGAAAAGACACACCAATGTCTTCGTAGCCTGTTCTGTAAGGAAAGGTCTGATACAGCTGATGCAACGGAGTTTAAGAAAGGATGCTTAGCAATTTTGGCGAAGTGGGTGTTTCAGGGTGAGATCAGAGTCGAGATAGAAGCCAAGGGCACGAAAAACATGGCATAAATTGAAATTCCAGTGGAGCTTAAGGCTATTACGGATGAAGACGCGGGGGGCCCCCCTGTTGGGGGGTCTTGTGTCCGAGAGTGTTTCATTAACTGGATAGCCTCTGTTTTATCATCGTTTAATTTCAGAATATTATTAGACATCCACTGTTTAATATCAGAGACACAATCTTAAAGATTTCAGACAAGACTACCATAGTTATCTAGCGTGTCAGAATTTTTAAGCTGTGTCATCGGCGAAAATTGAATTGAGAACAGAATGGTTGTTAATGATCTCAGCAAGGGGCGCGTTGTGTACACTATGAAAAGCACTGGACCTAGCACAGACCCATGGGGAGCGCCAAAATTAAGTATGATGACATTTTAGAAGGCCTTTCTCGTTAATAAGCACGACCAGCTCTCTGTTTGAGAAATGCGATTTAAAGCAATTTTAGTGTCATGTCACAGATGCTGAAGTTTGTGCTTAGACGCGAAAGGAATATTTCGTGATCAGTTGTGTCGTCGAGCTGCCTGCAGAAAGAAAGATCGAAGAGAAGGAGAACAGATACTTTGTGGTCATCAAGAGATGTCAGAACATCGTTCAAGATTCGGATGAGAGCAATTGCTGTGCTATGTCCAGCATTGATGGAAACTGAGGCGGTTCTTAGAAGAAGAAGAAGAGACGACGAGAGAGAGAGAGAGAGAGAGAGGAGGGGGAGGAGGAGAGAGAGAGAGAGAGAGAGAGAGAGAGAGAGAGACAGAGAGACAGAGAGACAGAGAGACAGAGACAGAGACAGAGAGAGACAGAGAGACAGAGAGAAGATACTCGTTTTCCCCTGACATGACAGGTCCTACAGGACAGGGCCAACACCATCTGCTCTACTCAGAATGCCAAAGACCAGGAAATGGAACACCTCAAACTGGTTCTCACCATATCAGGCTATGAGAAGTGGGCGTGGAACATCCCAGCTAGTAAGAAGATCACACCGCATCCTACCACCAAACAAGACCAAACCAGGCGTAAAGGACATGTCACCATCCCCTATGTCCGGGGTGTGACTGAAGCCTTGAGCAGGAAGACCAGGAAAACCAGCGTCTCCATACATCCCAAACCTATCAACACCATCTGCAGCCAGCTGGTCGCCCCCAAGGACAAAACTGACAAACTGGACAAGTCTGGAGTTATCTATCAAATAGACTGTCGTGACTGTGAAGACAACTATGTCGGGGACTGAGAGAAACTTTCGAAAACGCTTGACAGAACACAAAAGAGAATCATCACCAGTAGGCGCCCACCTACACACCCAGCAACATCAGTTCGAATATGACAACATCAGCGTTCTCGATCATGACAATAGTTGGTTTCAGCGTGGGGTGAAGGAGGCTATCCATATTGCTGCCAACAACCCCCACACTCAACCGGGACCGGGGCAGACACACCTTGCCATCGGTGTACAACACCCTCATTGTTCAGTCACCACATGACCAGGGTTCGATCCGTGGTCGTGTGCACTGAACTCCAGTTCACTTAGTTGCAACAATACCGCTGATGAAAACGGACGGAGGTCTGTCGAAAGCTCCAAGTAAGGGCTTATTTCCCAGCTGAGAGACCTGTCTAAGTCCAGTAGTCATTAGGTCCTATTTGTTTTTTATTTTCTTTTTGGTTTGTTTGTTTGTTTTGGTCGATGGTGTGAATTCAATAACGCACATTCATTTTGATTACCGTATACCATGCATTACCTTCCTTTGATACACACCAGCACAGTGGACTTAAGCCTCAGGTTTTCCTACAGAACGCTGGGACTTTACACCAAATCGGCAGGCAAGTTTGCAAATTCAAAATGTCCTGGAAATTCTGGATCAATATTTAAAACCCAATATTAAAAAAAAAAAAAAAAAAAAAAAACAAACAAACAAACAAACAAAAATTACGATGATATACACATGCATAAGATATAAATAAATTTTTGAAAGTTTTGGATCAAAATTGAGTCAGCGGTTCACATTTAATCACATAGTTAAGTAAAAAGCAAAACAATGAGTGTGTTAAAGCATCGTAAGTTAAATTATAGATAATCATTTGCAATTCTAACGTAAGAAATCAATTTCATTAAACTGTATGGAACTTTCACACTTAAAAAATTTTAGTTTACATGTTTTATTTATTTATTTATCTATTTTTTTGCTAGAAAAGTTCTCAGGTGATGCCTCCTTTGGACGACATGATTCGCTTGCCAAGCTTTTTCTTGTCACCGATGGCATCTTCACAAGAGAATATGACGTCGGAGGGGACGTCACATGTCTATGCAGTTCACTGTAGGAATCAAAACCGGAAGTTTCCACACTTTAAACTGAGCAAAGATGGAGATAGGACGGAAGCTGACGTCACACGTCTCTTTTGAAAATCACTGTCGGAATTCAAACGAAACTTTCCCAGCTCACACTGAGCCAAGATCGAGACCTGACACTGATAATATCTGATATCATAGCTTAAAAAAAAAAAAAAAAAGAAAGAAAGAAAAAAAAAAAAGAAAGAAAGAAAAAAAAAAAAAAAAAAAAAAAAGAAAAAGGAACCACACACACACACACACACACCCACACACACACACACACACACACACACACCACACACACACACACACACAAAGAAGAAAGAAAGAAAGAAAGAAAAAGCGAACAAAGAAACGAAAGACCCTGTTCACTTCAGGTGTGTTTTATTCCCACCATACGTCTCCTCCTTTTGTATCATGCTTTTTTTTCATACTGTGGACCGGAGATTCTCCGGATCAAGGGTCAACAGACCTGAGTCTAATAAATTTGTTCACAGAGCTCCCACCAGCGTCCCCTTCATCGGTCACTGGAGGGAATAAAGACATGAAGTAATGGCAGTACTTTGCCTTTATAATCAACACCAGAAATTGTAACACAGCTGAATGAATAAATCCTTCCCAATGTTGTGATGTCCCTTTAACGTCAATGTGTGTAGAAAATCATTGCCTAGAACCTTAACTAGTTTGCAGACGGACAAGTCAAGATTTGAACAAGAAATGGAAAAACCAGCAGCGAGAGAATTACACAACAGGGAGTTCTCGTTTTAATTGCACGCGCGCGCGCGCGCGCGCGAGCGCCACACACACACACACACACACACACACACACACACACACACACACCACACCACACACCACACACACACACCACCCACACCACCACCACCACACACCACACCACTATACACACACACACACACACACACACACACACACACACACACACACACACACATGCTTGAATGGATCCTCAAGCATAGGCTCAAAGATTGTCCCCTGCATTTTCTACAACTTTTTTAGTTTTTCAGCAACTTTTTTCCTCTCCACACTTGTGTTTTGTTTCACTTACTACCCTTCGCTGGCTGCTTTGGGGGGTGTTGTTGGATTCTTTTTTTTAAACCCTTGGTGGTGAGAACACCACAGAATTGTGGACTATGGTGTGGTTCTATTTGACGCCAAGAGGACAGCGATAATTACCAATGTTTCCCTGATGAGTGCGATTCAGCGGATGAAAAAGCCTAGGAGCAGACAGTTCAAAAGCCTAGGAGCAGGCAGTTCAAATAGATCTGCCTTCAAGACGAATTGCAATGGTTTCCTCACGAAGGTTTTTCATATTTAGAACATATTTTCTTAGTTTCATGTTCCCATTTTCTCTTCCCCCCCCCCCCCCCCCCCCCCACTTCTTTTTGTTTTGTTAAGTTCAAAATTTTACTATGATGGCAAAATTGACAGCCTGCCCTTGTTTACCCCCACCTATTCAATTGTTCAGCGAAATATATATATATATATATATGTTTTATTTTAATATACGTGTACACATGTTACTGCTTTGATTGCACATGATATACATTTCGTCACATAATTACATGCTCTTCCGTCCTTTTTATACCGAACTCCAGCCCGGACGCTTGATTATTATCGACCATTATTTTATATACCTATTTTTTTTTTTGCTCAGTCATTGCTTTGACGTAGTTCCATATACTTTATCAGCAACAGTATGGAATTAAAAAAAAAAAAAAAAAAAAAAAAAAACCCTAATGTGAATGATCGAATAACATATGTTACTATCAGGTTCCCTTCCTTCCTCTCTCTCCCTTATTTTGCTCTCTCTCTCTCTCTCTCTCTCTCTCTCTCTCTCTCTCTCTCTGTGCTTTTGGATGGCAGTAAAGGTGCGGGAGGGAGACGGGTGGATATCTTAATGTATCTCAGCTGGAGTGTCCATGTTGCTTTCACTTTGTTGCCGTGGTGCTGTCACAAAGAGGGGCGGGGCTGACACACACTGGGCAGGTGCGCCGAGTTTACTTTCCAAAACTCCAGATTTCCTGGCACACCGTTCCCACGAGTTCTGCCAATACTCGCAGTTCACCGACTGTGTCAATCTCAGTTCCTGGGTTTTTTTGTTGTTGTTGTTGTTGATGACTTTGTTTGGGTTCTGTAAATACGATTTTAGCTCAGTTACTAATTCCGCTATCGTCACTCCCTTATTATCTTTTAAGCTACGACTCAGACCAGACTTCGCCACGACATCATGAATCTGAGTGCTGCATTCAATACAACAGATCACGATGTCCTTTTTGGCTCGACTGCGGCACTCGTCTGGAACCTAATGCAGAGGAGGGTTTTATTTATTTATTAAAAAAAAAATTTTTTTTTTGTTCATTCAGATAAACTTGAAGAAAGAGGTTCGCTAGTTTTG
>JADBJO010004531.1:45000-55000 GCA_016801955.1 Conus betulinus
TGATGGGTGTGGCGAAGAGGAACATGTACGGAGTCGATCATGATGTTTCCATGATTGAATTTGAAGAATGTCGACAGCCGGATCTGACGCCATCGGTCTTCAAGCGGTGCCCAGTGAAGTTGTTCGTACATCGCACTCACGCTGGAAGTCTGACAATAGCCGTTGACTACCCAGCGCACCGCCCTTCGTTGCACCTTTTGAAGCGCTGTTTGTCTCCTTCCAGGTAGGGGTCCCATACTTGGCAGGCATACTCCAGGGTCGGGCGAACCAGGGCTTTGTAGGATCTCTCTTTGTCTTGATGAAGCCTATCTTGAGGTTCTGCTTGACAGAGCCAAGGGTCTTGGAGGCTTTGTTGGCGATGTTGCTGAAAGTGGTAGACAGGGTAACACCCAGATACTTTTCCTCTGTGGTGGTCTGGAGATTTTGGCCATGCAGGTGGTAAGTGGTCTCATGTTTTTCGCCAAAGTGCAGTACGTGGCACTTGTCCGGGTGGAAGGACATGAGCCAAGTCTGCTCCCAGGCTTACAGCATATCCAGGTCTTCTTGGAGGATGGATTGGTCGCTAGCCTTCCTGATAGTCTTGTGGCAGGCAGTTCCGTCTGCAAAAAGTCGCACGGTTGAGGAGAGACCTGTCGGGATGTCATTTGTGTAGAACAGGAAGAGGCAGGGGCCCAAGATGGAGCCTTGGGGGCACCTGACTCCACCCGTACAAACGCCAACGTTGCTCCATCCACCACCACTGCCTGTTGTCTGTCCGTCAGGAAGCTCTGTATCCATCGGTTAACATGACCCCTGATACCATAGTGTTGGACAATAAACAAGTAGGGTATCTCTTGCTTCCATAAGAAAACATAACTCCAGTTCAAAGGAATAATGCTTATGACACCAAATCGCCTAGCAGACATGACAGCACAGAGCACACACAACAAACAAGGAAACATCCCCCCAAACAGGATGTTCCAAGCTAGTGGAAGCAAGAGATACACTACTTGTTTATTGTTTACTGTTTACTGCTCACTGCCTCATTTCATATTTACTTGAAGCTTATGGACTAAAAGGGAATGGCAGACCTTGTCGAAGGCTTTGGAGAAATCCAAACACCATGACGTCGTGCTGTCTGCCCTTCTCTCGGTCGAGAGTGATTTCATCCCCATAAGTCCGAGCAGGTGGCTCACACAAGAACGACCCCAGCAGAACCTGTGTTGTTATCTGCAGATGATGATGTGTTTCTCAGCAAAGCTCATCACAATGTGGACCAGTATGTGCTCGAGGATTTTTCCAGGCACGCTCGTCAATGAAATTGGACAGTAGTTCGCTGGCCTGTAGCGCTCCCCTTCTTGAAAATTGGTGACACATACGCTGTCCTCCTGTCTTCTGGGAACAGTTCCTGTGTCGATGGATGACTGGTGGAGCAGGGTGAGAGAGCTGGCGAGAGTTCATCTGCGAGTTCCATAAATAAGCGGGAACTGATGTTGTCTGGTCCAGGCGCTTTCGGGGGGGTCATGGTTCTTCAGCAGTTTTTGCGCACTCCTTCTTCTGTGATAGAGCTGATGTGTGTAATATGGCCATGGTGCGTTAGCCTAGTGCTGAGCGTAGCCTTCAAGACAAAGATGGCCAGACACACTCGCGCGCCCAGCGTCTGACGTCACAGCTTGGGGCGAAGGCTTGCGGGCATAGGCTCGCATAGGGTCTTGAGGCGATAGATTTTTTTAAAGTGTATTCTTGGAGTACTTGCTGTATTAATTATCGTTAATGCTGATTTTTAACCAGCAGTGTGCTTTACTTCCTTGGACAGTGAATGATACCTGTGCCTGACATTACTGTATTTGGGCATGGCGGCGTTAGCCTAGTGCTGTGTGCGATGCCTTCAAGACAAATTATGATAAGAATGATTTTCTGTGTTTTCTTTTCACTGCTGCTTGCAGCATAGGCTCGCCGATATGTAAAATTCCTTGGCGCAAACTTCCAGCCAACTTCAAATACTCGTTGTGTGCTTGGATTTCAGTGAAGACAAAGAAGTGCTGTGTGTATTGTGAAAGAAGACTCTGTGATGCAACGTCTGTGGCTGGCCAGCAAACGGCAGTATTCTCACTGTAAAGAGAAGGCCAAATCCTGTAAAAACTCCAAAACAGACGACGATGCCTGCCCATCTATACTTCCAAATTGTCCGTCTTTTCTTGAAGACCATGGTACGACCAGTCAGTTGGATCGTGCGAAGGCAAATTATGTGTTGGCTCGTAAGAGCTTAATTTTCATTCTGTTTGTTTAGTAAATATAAACTACCCGAATTTTGGGAGTTGATTTATTTTTTCACGCTTTCACATCGTCAGAATTCTATAATTAAATATCTGAGTTCCTGAGTCTGGGACGTATCCGCCATTTTTTCTCAACAAGTAATTATTTATTATTATAAACGAGTTAAGTCCCTTGCGGACTGAGACGACTGCTAGCAGGAAAACAAAAGCACACAAAAACTGTTCAAAACGACGACATACGTGCTTGTTTTGACCAGACTTTTCTAAAAGTGATGAAGAGAATGAACAATTAGGGTAAAGTCCGATTTCATTTTAGTATCTTGAATTTAGAGGTCCATGATAACGATTTTTTGAGGGGCGTACTTTGTACCAATGACTGACGCCATTTCATGCTAGGGCAAATCGCAGTTCGTGCCAAAGAAAGTGAAAATGATGCCACTCGCGGGTGTTTGTAGCGCCAACTTATTTCTTTTTAAAGATTGTGGTCCAGTTTATGATTTTTGAGGGGTAAGATTAGTGCATTTCATTGCTCTGCATCATTTTAAATCTTTTTCTGAAGTTTGGGACATTCAGAAATGAGTTCCCCAAGCACAGAGGCTATGACTCTGATGTAATTCTGATATATAATCTAATTAACAAGGCATTTGGCTGTTGGTTGTCATCCGTAATACTGTCTTGCCACATCAAGAACTGAATTCTTGCATTATCCTGATATGAGTTGCCATACTAGCTTTAGTATGTAGCAAGTTACACATGTTGGAAGTGGAGACTTTACAAAACGTGTACATAATAGAAAACTAGAATTTAGTGTTACGGGTTTCCTTCATGCCCCATCCTGTGCATTAGCAAATGTAAGCAGCAAAGCTGTCAACAGCAAAGCTCTTTCACTGCAGGAAAAATCAAAATGCACTAAAATGCCAAGAGATGATACAGTGTCATGTTTAAAATATAAGAAAAAAAAATAATGTCAAGAGACTCATGTATTTGGGAAGGAGACCATACAAAAAGCCTCTTTCTGTGCATAACAACAACAGCAGCAAAATGATATTAACAATGTGTACACAAGAAAGAAGAGAACCTCAGCCTGTTTTTTTGTTTGTTTTTTTGTTTGTGTTTGTGCCTCCCATGCAACTCCAGAGGCACTGTTCCCCATTCACAACGCCCGTACCAACAATCCACAAGGAGCAGTCAATGTCAAGTCATCTTGAGAACCTCAGCCTTCTTTAAAGGAACTGAAAAAAATCAGCTCCAGAAGACTAAGAAGCCTTACATAAGATAACGCTTAAGAGTAACTTATAATGATTATTGTGGTACATTGACCAGATTGAAGCCGCTGGCCTCAAACAGCTTATTTTGTGATGCGGTATTTCTGAAGAATATCAACTTCTGTTATGTGATTATGTAAAACGAAGGGGAACTTCATCTGGGACAGAAGGAAGACGGCTTGCTTGGCCATGCTCACCAAGGTCCCCAATGACATCATTGTTGCTGACAGAACAAGCTTAAGCTGTCACCACCTAGAAAGTGCTGGGAGTTAAGTTGTACTGCATGAAGCTTCTTGCATAGAGATGCCTTCTGACAAAAAAAAAAAAAAAAATGCTGAGAATTCATTAGTTTCAGCCTTAGAGTAGGATCCAGAAAAACCTTTTTCATACCTACCCAGAATACTCAGGGCCTTGAAAGAGAAGGGAAGATATTGTTTGGAAGAAAAGTGTCAGCTAAAGGAGAGGAGGGAATAAAGGGAAAATAAAGAGAAATGAAATGAGGTGAATGGATGACTGAAGGAAAGAAAAAATTGCACGAAAGAAACAAAGAAACAGAAAGGCATGAATTTGGAAAATTTTGAAAAATCAACTGTTTTTGAGGAATATGTAAAGTTCTGTGTGTTTAATCTGAAAAATTGGCCCCACTATTGAAGACTGTCTCTGGAGATTAGCATTCTTTGGAAGGTCAGACGCTGCATTTGAAAATCATGGAAACTAGCCCCAACTAAAGTTTAAATTCTGGTCAGTGTATGTTAACTGTCATCATGGTCATACTCGGGAGTTTGAATGCACACATCTTAGAGATTGATGTAGATAGTGATAATTAAAATCCTTTTTCCTCCCCCAGAATTACACTAATTTGTTGATAGATTGTTGACATCATTTTGTAAACTTTGACTTTGTTTTCCATGTTTTTTTTTTTTTTTTGTAGCGTAAGTCTTTGTTGTTTTGTTTGTTTCTTTCTTTCATTTACTTACTTCTCATTTGTTAAAAACCTTTTTTTAAATGCACTTTGTCGATTTCCTGCAGGTCAGTGCCTAGACCATACATTTGCTGCAGACATCATGGACAAAGGTGAAGAAGAAGCCATGCAACAGGGAGATTCTTCATCTTTGATGGAAAATGTAGTAGTTGTGAGTATTAAGTCATCTGTTCATATACCATAGTGCATTCTGATGTATACATGTAGGAATTTGATGGTAGGTTAGATGTTGTATTCCCTTGAAACGGCCAGTTGGTGAGTAAACATTCTTCAAAGTTGCCAGCTTCCCCCAGTTTTTTTTATGTTTCTTTATCATAGAAAGAACTTATGGAATTCTGAAATTAGTTTACTGTTAAGAAAAAAAAAAAAACCTGTTGAATTTAAAAAGTGTATGTGTAAGACAGGCCACTTGGGGATTGCAAGGAAGATGGAGTTTTGTTGAATTAAGCCCAGTTGATGTTCTGTGAGTGTCGGCAACAACATGTGAGGAAGCCAGTCTCAAGTCTGCTCCAAAGTGTGATGAAATGATGTGACACATAGGGGAAGATGCAGTTTTTTGTTTTGTTTTTTAAATTTTATTTTTTATTATAAGTGAATTTTTTTTTCAGCATGGATTGAAAGAAAAAACTAATGGAACTTTTTAGTTATTTTGAGATATTTGAAAATTTGACTGCACCAGTAGTAGCATCATGTTGCATAAATTCTGCTAAAAAGTATGATTGACTGAAGCAGATTTGACCCAACCAATAGTGGCATGATGATGCATGAATTCTGGTATAAAGTATAACTGATAGAAGCGGGTTGCCCCTACTTTCTACATATTCACATTTTTTTGTGGATTGGTGTGAGAAGTCTTCAGTACATATTGAGTTTGAAAATGATGTGGAAGTAGGTTATAAAAGTTTGGTAAAAATTTATAAATTTTCGCCCCTCTTTGAGAATGAAATCTGTTATATGTTATGTGGAAAATATTATTCATAGACAATTTTACACCTACAGCTGTGCATGTACTTATGTGTGTGTGTGTGTGTGTGTGTGTGTGTGTGTGTGTGTGTGTGTGTGTGTGTGCGCGCGTGTGTGCGTGGGCGCACATGTGTGTGCGTGCAGGTGTGTGTGTGTGTAATTTGTGTGTGTGGGTATGTGTGTGAAAAGGAGTGTGAAAAGGAATGTAAAATTAAAAACGACCCCATCTTTTCTCAGAAGCAGGAACCAGCATGGTCCATGGAAGAGGGTCCTCAAGATCAATCCTCTGCTGCCACTGGCCCAGCCCAGGGCATGCCTGACAACGCTTCTGGGTCACTGCCGTGTCTGAACAGAAGCCATGTCTGCTGGCATTGTCCAGCCGCCTTTGTGCTGGTGAGCAGTTTGGAACTGCACCTGACAGCTTATCATGGAGAGCATCTGCTTTCCGCTGAGTCCACCAGTTCACCTGTGTCTACAGCTCTTCATGGTTCGGGTGCCAAAAAGACTGGCAAGGTAGGTAACTATTGATGCTGGTTGCGACAGGTGTTCTGTTTGATGATGATTTCTCAGAAATCAATGGAGAGAAAAAAAGTAAAGAAACTGAAGTTCTGCTTTTAACCAGTAACTTTGGCTTGTATTGGTTAAAAAAAGAAAAAAAAAAAAGATAAAAGCTTTGGTAAGTGTGTATTGGTTAAAAGGAAGAAAGAGAGCCAGCTGCCAAAAGTAACAGGCATTAATTCTCATTTGTTTTTATCAAGTATAACAAACCAAAACTTAAACGGGCGTTAATTCACATTTGTTATATCAAGTGTAAACAACCAAAACTTAAACTGTCTTGGATACACACTGTAAGCACTTCTCTGTAATGAAAACCATTTTCGTCTTGTCAACTTTTCCGGCTTGCCTGCTTGTTCACTCCCTCCCTCCCCACCTCCCAGCCTCCTTGCCCTCTTGCCCTTCCCCCTTTTGCAATAATGCCAGAAAAGTGTATACGATCTGTGATATTGGAAATTTCACTGGAGCCATGATAAAGGCATGTCTTCCTTTAGAAGCCAGTGCATGACTGGTATTTCCCCCTTTTTTCATGGTGATGATGGAGTCTGGCCCTGCCTTGATGCCTTGCCATCCCAGTGCTCCCAAAGCAGTAAGATGATCTTATTCACTATGTGGTCATGGAATGCACTTTGGAAACTACTGCACCTGTTTGTGAAAGAAGTGTGTGTGTGTTTGGATTTCCTTGCATATAGTGCAGAACATCGGTACGCCTGTGTAGACCATCGAAGTGAAGGCTGTTTCTGTGATTCTTGGAATTGATGCACTGCAGTCTGTTTCGCTGGTGCTACTTTCTCGCAGTTTTGAACATACAAAGACTGAGTTGAACCACCGACTTTGGTCATTCTGTGAGTCCCAAATAACTGTACTAGCCTTTGTTCTGCTGCAGTTTCTTTTTAAGTGGCTATCAGTTTTTGACTGCTGACAGACTTTTAGAGTAGTAGACTGCATATCATGCATAACAAAATATGAGAACAGCTGAGTTCTTTCCCATTTGCGGTATCTGTTAACCAGGATACTCAAGAACATAACCTCCTGTCGGACAGTTGACCTAAATCGGAAACACAAATGGATATTTTGAGTTTGAATTGACTATTTCTGGAGAGTAACACCTCAGTGCATCACTGATAATGCTGGTTTTGATCACATTTCGAATAAGACCTAAAAAATAAGGAAAGAAAATCATGCCTTTACTTAAAGGGTGTAAAGAGCTGTGGTTTGTTGTAATGCACGTTTGTTGTTTTGTGTGACATAAAGACAAGCCGTCTCAATCAGGACACCTTTTTCATAATGTACATGCTTAATGCAAACAAAAAATTGTGGAACAGAAATTGAAGTGCTAATATTGTCACTGTTGTGTAAACTACAGCTTACATCTCTTTCATCACTGATGGCAGCATGTTACCAAAATATTTTATGCCTTTTTTAGAAATGGTAAGGTAAGGTAATGTTGCTTATAGCCCAGCCGACCGCAGGTTTGCTGTAATTTCTGGAGGGAATGTTTTCTTCAAAGTCTAATCATCGTGTCTTATGAGTAATGTTCAGAACAGCGTCAACTCAGTTCTTGTTGTTTGTGTTGTAAGGTTAAATCAGTTATGACACACGGTTGTGTTGACCATCGTCTACAACAGTAATCATGTTTAGCAATTAGTGCCTGTAAACTACTTTTAGCAAATGTAATTACTGAAATTTCTTTGAGCTGTTGCTTCCAAGGACCTGTTTGTTTTGCTGTGGCGAGATTGGGGCAGAGACTGCATCATAGCGAAACGATTTATACTTAAATTTCAAGTAGGCGTGGTGTGGGCATCAATGTCAGATTGAATTTTTAATCCATCACAGTATGTGTAAAGGCAGTTTTTGATCAGTACTTCTTCCATTACATTGTCCTTCATCATACTCTTTTCATTCAGACACTGGTTCGAAAAAGACAGTACTACAGTTGGCTGCCATTGAATTGGCCATGGTTTTAGTCTGCTACCATGAAGATGAGCAGAAAAAAATTTTTTTTTCTCTTCAGCAGGCTAGCAAAACCATATGTCGTGGAGGATGTACAAGGTTTGAGTCTACCATTGATGTTAGTAGTTCTAGGCAAAATATAGGCTTATTGTGGAGCCTCACTTCATTATACCATGTGTTGTGACTGGTTTTGTTTTTCTTACTGGTTCAGTGGTTGTGATGAGTGACCATGCAGGGTACCCAGTGCTGGGACGTGTTTGCAAAATCCTGGCACAATTACTGTATACATGACCTGTAGAACTTTACCACGCTCATAGCTTGGATTGGGGCCCCCCCCTCAAAAAAAAAAAAAAAAAAAAAAAAAAAAGATTGTAAGTTCTCTTGTTCTCTCTTCTTTTCCCAGCTCACACTCAGAGGTTCTCCATCTAGGTTAGGCTCTTGCATCTGTGACCTTTTTTTTTTTTTTTTTACACCCCCCCACCACCCCTCCCCCCAGCACCACCCCTTCACCCTTCTCATTAAAGGTAGCCACATTGTTGTCTCTGGAGATGATGACTGAACATAGAGTCAGTGTGTCTTGCATCCCACTGGTCCAGGATGGCCTACTCTTTTCAGAATAGTGAAAAGGGAGTTAATTTACCGGCAAGATTTTTTGCATCTGTTTGCCAAACACAGGGCTTAATTTTTTTTTTTTTTTTTTTTTTTTTTAATCTCATATGAAGAACTAGGAAGAGATTCAAGTCCACACGGATGCGAACTCTGAAAAGAAGATCATTCCGAATCCAGCCAGGCTGTCTTGAGTCGAACTGCAGACTTCAGAACAAGAGTTTGTCTTCTTACCCACTTGACCAGGCAGACTCTTGATGGCAGGCTGTTTTATTCTTTTTTTTTTTTTTTTTTCCCTCTTTCAGGCGAACAAGGCACCTAAAAGATTGTCCACAGAAACCTTGGAGCTGTTGGGGACGATTCAGGAGACCAGGCAGTTTGATTTGTCCTTGTGAGTATTGAGTTGTGTATCGGAGTGGCAGCTGCATTGCAAGTATGATCTTGGAAATCAGTATCTGTGCATGTATTTTCATGTTTTTTTTGTTTGCCAGCAGACGAGCAGCGTATGTGTGTGTGTGTGTGCATGTGTTTATGTGTGTGCGTGTGTGTGTGTGTGTGTGTGTGTGTGTGTGTATGTGTGTGTGTGTGTGCATGTGTGTGTGCGTGCTTGCATGGTTGACAGGTTCAGGGGATTCTTGCAAGTGATGTGAGAATTTTCTGTTCTGAATTTTTACTGAAAATGTATGCCAGAGTTATCCTTCCCACATTGGATTTTGTATCAGAGATCAAATGGATTTGAAAACAGACAGAAGTTGAATTAGAAACCAGATTGTTAAAGCATTTTCTCAGAAACCAGATTGTTAAACCTTTGTCTTAGAATCCAGATTATTAAACCTTTGTCTTAGAAACCAGATTCTTAAACCTTTGTCCTAGAAAGCAGATTGTTGTTAAAACCTTGTCTTGGAAACCAGATTGTTAAACCTTTGTCTTAGAAACCAGATTGTAAAAAAGCAGAGTGTTTAACCTTTGTCTCAGAAACCAGATTGTAGAAAGCAGATTGTTAAACCATTGTCTTAGAAACCAGATTGTAGAAAAGCAGATGGTTAAACCTTTGTCTTAGAAACCAGATTGTAGACAGATTGTTAAACCTTTGTCTTGGAAATCAGATTGTAGAAATCAGATTGTTAAACCAATGTCTTAGAAAGCAGATTGTAAAAAAGCAGATTGTTTAACCTTTGTCTCAGAAACCAGATTGTAGAAAGCAGATTGTTAAACCTTTGTCTTAGAAAGCAGATTGTAAAAAAGCAGATTGTTAAACCTTTGTCTTAGAACCAGATGTGTAGACAGATTGTTAAACCTTTGTCTTGGAAATCAGATTGTTAAACCTTTGCTCTCAATCTCATGCTCTCTCACTCTCTCTCCTCTGTCTTACTCTCTCTAACTCTCTCTGTATATTTGTATTTCTCTCTTTCTGTTCTCTG
>JADBJO010004531.1:60000-72500 GCA_016801955.1 Conus betulinus
GAGTGTAAACAATTGGTGGTTTAATGGCTGTGTAGTGTTTGACGCTGTGTAGTGTTTGACGCTGTGTAGTGTTTGATGCTGAAAGAAGAACCTTGCTGATCAGAGTTTGCAGGCTTGAAGAGTCCTCCCAAGTTGTACAGGGCTTTCACACTTTATCCCCTTTACACAGCATGGAAAGAGAGTAAGAGGACACTGCAGGCATCCAGTTATTTTCCTGTAATAAGATCCCCCCCCCCCCCCCCCCCCCAACAGGGATGCTAGCGACTCTTGAGTATAGATAGCATCCTGGAAATTCTGTGCATTTCCTCTTTTCTGCAACCCTCTTGAACTACCTTTGTAAATTGTTGTTTGGGTTTACTGCCTTTTTTTTTTATCATTCTTATTTTACTTTAGTGATTTCGTCTTTTTTTTTACTTTTTTTTTTTCCTTAAAAAAAAAAACCCTATTCACATCTCTATTGTCCAGGTCTTTACACTTTTTTTCTTCAAATTATAGTTTATAACAGGTCAGCGTTTTTGCTGTGATGTGGTGACTAGGTAGTGAAAATTGTGCATACTGTTAAGAGTGGACACCAGCTGTTTGTTCTGTGCAGTCTATCTGCCTCTGGTGACTTTTTTTTTTTTTTTTAAAGGCATTTGTTTGTGTACCTATATGACTTTTCTATACATATTTGTTTGTAACACCATTAGGTTTTGTTTGGTTTTGTTTTATTTTTGTTTGTTTTGTTTTGTGTGTTAGGGTTTTTTGGTGGCTAGAGTTGAAGTAAGGTTGTTTTTGTTTTTTTTTTTTTTGTTTTGTGTGTTTTTTTTTTTTTTTTTTTTTTTTTTTTTGGGGTGGTGGTGGTGGTGGGTGGCTAGAGTTGATGATTAAATTATTTTGAACATGCTAGCCATGCTTGGGAAACATTCTTTGTTTTCATGATCTGTTTCATTGGAGTGTACCAGGGAAGACAGAAAAAAAGAAAAGAAAAGAAAAAGAAACATTTTGATCAGCCAAAGGAAAGTGCATATAAGCACTTTCAGCTGGCACCAAAAATGAGATTGGATATTCTTGAGTTAGCAACAAATCACGAACAGCCATTTTTGAAGAGTCAGTTTTATCGGTAGAGTATCTGTATCCATGGAAACTTCATAATCGGCTCTTGAAAAGAAAGAAAAATGTGGTGATCATGGTTACTTGTTTACAGAAAATGAAGATGGGGGTGGTGATGGAAAGGGGGAGGGGGGGGGGGGGGGGGGGGTAATACGCAGTCTGACCTAAACTTGTCAGTAGTAATGTTAACTACCATGCTGTTCATTGATGTCGATATTAGCTGTAGCTTAACTACTATGCTTTTTATTTGATGTAGATGTTAGCAGTAGCTAGATAACTTTTAGCTGTAGCTTAACTACCATGCTATAAAATTTATTTATTTGATGTAGATGTTAGCTGTAGCTTAACTAACTTGCTATTTATTTGATATAGATATTAGCTGTAACTTTATAACTTCTATGCTATTTATGTGATGCAGATATAAGCTGTAGCTTAATAACTACCATGCTGTTTATATGATGTAGATATTAGCATGGATTGCGCTAGGTTTTTGCCGGTTGCGTACGTCATACGCAGACCGGCTGAAAAAAATCCATTCGACTGGCCTGATTTTGCGTCCGCACAAAAGTCATAGAGATACGTGAACTAAAAGAAAAAAAAAAAGTCGTCAAGGTCAAACAAGGTCTTTTTGATACTGTCTGATCTTACCATCTCCGAAGGCGAAATCCGGTTAATCCCTGAATGCACCACCTCTGCTGTAGATGTGGAAGGGTTCGACTTCTGAGGAAGGAGGAGTTGATGACCCTGACACACTCTGATCCAGTGGCCTTTTTGCGAAAAGAAACGCGAAAGGGGCGATGGCGGGGAAAGAATGACGGCAGATTTGCGGGATCTAAACTGACGACACGCGTGACGTCACAGCCTGCACGTCCGACTCTAGAGTCCGTTTTATGATCGCTACAGCACATTATTAGCTGTCGAAGTATCCAGATTCTTCTTTGCCGGTGGGCGCTAAAACTCAAAAAAACAAAACGGGACATAGCGAGGCAGGTGAGCGAGTCACTGTTTCAGACGCTGACGCCTGTTTCTTTATTTCAGTGCACTGCCAGTAGACCAAGCTTTTTGCGTACGACTTGGGCATTGCAAGTCAAAAACTGCGTACGCAGGACAGTGAAATGCGTGAAATGCGCGCGATTTTTGCCTCAGCGCGATCCCTGTATTAGCTGTCTTTGTTTCCTTGTCATGATGGGACCTTTCTTTTCCACCCGAGGTGACAGCCCAGGGAAGTCCATGCGTGGTATACTGGGCCCTGATTATTCCCTGAACTAGATAATAATTACGCTTTAACAGAAATGTAAATGATTGGTCATCGTGATTATAACATGGAGTGAGATTGATGATGGAGGAAATGCTTTACTTTTAGGATTGTTGTCATGTGGTTTGTGTTAAATCAGTGACTGACCAGAATCGGAGTCGTCGTTGTTGTGTTGATGTCTAGATATTGTCATGAAGAAATGGTGACGGGGGTTGTTGTGATTCTCGTACATCACAAAGCATCGTCAGTTGTTACAGTGTATTATTCATGTGTGTGTTATGATATCATGGTGAAGGATTTGTGTCAGGGATTGGTGTGAAATTCCTACATTGCAGACATTGCCATCGTGTTTGATTGTAAACATGCAGATGAAAGGGAGAGAAATTGAGTGTGTTTTCATGTGCTGTTGTATTTTAAGAGTTTGTCAGTGTCATAAAAGGACAAATGTTTTTTGCAATAAATGTCTGTGAAACTGGTTAATCTGTGTGTGTGTGTGTGTGTGTGTGTGTGTGTGTGTGTGTGTAATATGAGCTTTTGTAGTGCACTCACATACATGATACACACATGCATGCACACACACACACACACACACACACACACACACACACACACACACACACACACACACACACAGAGTTTCTCTGCTTATTCAATGTTCCATCTGAAAATAAAATTTTGACTTGACTTCACACACACACACACACACACACACACACACACACACACACACACATGCATTAAAAGATACACAGGTGTACCACACAAGGACACGCGCATTGATGCACACACATATACATGTCTACAGAAGTTATTATCGCCCAACATGTGACAGCCTCAGATCAAGAACTCGTACTTCATTACAGGGCTTTTCGAGAGGGAAAAACAAAACTCCCAAGCAAAGGAAAACGGTTTTAAGTTTCAAAGCTCTACGGCTCATCGTAAGGCTCTTCAAGCAAAGGAACTGAATACAGTTTGAGTTAACAAGCAAAGGAATACAGTTTGAGTCAACAAGCAAAGGAAAACAGTTTTGGGTCAACAAGCAAAGGACAACAGTTTGGGTCAACAAGCAAGGAAAACAGTTTGGGTCAACAAGCAAAGGAAAACAAGCAACGGAAAACAGTTTGGGTCAGCAAAGGGTTTGGGTCAACAAGCAAAGGAAAACAGTTTGGGTCAACAAGCAAAGGAAAACAGTTTGAGTCAACAAGCAAAGGAAAACAGTTTGGGTCAACAAGCAAAGGAAAACAGTTTGGGTCAACAAGCAAAGGAAAACAGTTTGAGTCAACAAGCAAAGGAAAACAGTTTTGAGTCAAAGCTTCTCGATTATTCCCGTGACCCCCCCCCCCCCCCCCCCCCCCCCCCCTCATGAGAGTAGTCAAAAAGACTGAGCTAAACGGGGGGGGCAACTTTGACAGGTTTCTCCCAATGTCCCAGAAACAACTTCTTAAGTTGTCTACCAGCCTCCAGTCATCCAAGCAAACTCTTCACAATGAGAAAAAGCACAGCCTCAAGCTCGAAGCACAAAACGCTAAGAGGTTGTCTGTCCTAAGAGTAAGAGTAAATAGGAATCCCCCCCCCCCCCCCCCCCCCCCCCCCCCTTCCCCCAGTGACACAGGAGAAGACGCCCTTCTCTTCATGCACACAGAAGAAGGCATTCTTTACTTCACAGTCATGGGCAGAACTCCGCAGGTATTCTTTCTTTCCACGTTCAGGGTTAAAGCCTGAACGAAAACTGAGTACAAATTCACTATAGTCAAACCACAGGCAACAGTACATCCTAAACAGCTTCAATCATTCGTTAATAAGACGGGAATGGGGGTGGGGCTGGGAGGTACGGTAGCGATGGAAAGGAAGGCAGAGGAGGGAGACTGAAAAAGAGTGAAGAGCGACAGAGGGAAAGAGAGCGACACAGAGGGAAAGAGAGACACGGAGAGAAACGAAGGAGGATGAGAATGGGGAAGAGCGAGTAGGATAGAGTCGGCTGGTCCATAAACTACACGCATTGAACGAAGCCTCCTGGAATTTACAGATCGTTCTCTTTGTCACAGAGACAAGTTTGAAAAAACATCATGAGCCTTGTTATTCTCGGAGGTATTTATCACTAGGTTTCGAACGCACTGGGGATGTCGTTTTCTCTCTTTTTTTTTTTTTTCTTCTTCTGCATTTGAGTCCCAGTCTTCTGGGTTTTTTTTTTTTTTTTTTTTTTTAAATAGAAAATATTGTCAACATCTTCTTTTGATACCCCGTTACGCATATCCTTTTTTTTTTTTTTTTTTTTTTTTTTTTTTTTTTTTTTTTTTGTAATCCGGTGATTAGGCAATGAAGCTGTAGTGACTGTTCAGAATGGACGCTGGGTGATATACAAGCCGGCTGGGGGGTTTTAATACCAGTTCCAGAATTAAGATATAAAGTAACGGTTTAACGAATGCAGCGTATTTTTTTTTTTTACACACTGTCTGAAATATCATTAAAAAATTCCTAGAATTTCAAATATCACACTGATCTCACCATCAAACAGATTGAAATATTCACACACACACACACACACACACACACACACACACACACACACACACAATTCATCCGATCTGAGATTTTAGGGAGGAGAGGCTTTGGGAAAATTTCTGGTGTGTTTCTGGAACGTGCGTGTTAATGAGTTTGTGTGTGTGTGTGTGTGTGTGTGTGTGTGTGTGTGTGTGTGTGTGTGTGCGTGCGTGCGTGCGTGCGTGCGTGCGTGCGTGCGTGCGTACGTGTGTGTGTGTGCGTGCGTGCGTGCGTGCGTGCGTGCGTGTATGCCTCTCTCTCTCTCTCTCTCTCTCTCTCTCTCTCTCTCTCTGTTCTTCAATTTAGTGTCCTTCCACTGAAAGTGATTCAGACTCTCTCTCTCTCTCTCGCTCTCTCTCTCTCTCTCTCTCTCTCTCTCTCTCGCTCTGTCTCTCTCTCTTGTGTGTGTGTGTGTGTGTGTGTGTGTGTGTGTGTGTGTGTGTGTGTGTGTGTGTGTGTGTGTGTGTGACTCTAACTTGAGAGTTGCCTTCAACGCGGTGACAGCCCTGGCCCTTTGCAGTTGGTTGTCCAGAAGCAACATTCTCTCTCTCACGTCTGCATTGTATGATGGGTATCGATCTTACAGCCATGATCAGGATTATTCTTATCAAATGTATACTATTATACAGTTTTTCACCATTGGATTTTATTTGCCAGTCATTTGTTCCCTTGTCAAACACAGGATTATAGAAAATGAATGCCAGGATATCAGACTTAACTTTTTGGATTCTTGGGAAACTCGAAAACAATTTTCTGTCACAACTATCTTTCTTCTTCTTGGTATTGTAGCAGGGCACCATGACAAACGTCAGCGCATTGTTCTGATTACTGCCCTCCTTAATTCTTTTGATCCTGGTGCTAAGGAAACAGAACTGTGCTTCCGTCTCGCTGTTCTGCTAATAGCTGTGGTAAAGTTAGTGTAATCCCACCTAATGTGATTGATATGAAGTGAAGGAGGACACACCAACAGTTTCGGTGTCGGTTCCACTGTTATTAAGGCCCAGTCGACGACAACTGGGCTTTTTTCTGGGATGTCGCTTGAAGAAAAGTCATGTCCTGAAACAAAAGAAACTGTTCTGAAGCAAACAAAGAAACAAACAAAATGTCCTGAAACAGAGAAACATTCAAACAAACAAACAAACGAACAAACAAACAGACACACAAATTAATAACTAATACACTAGCTAACAAAGAAAAAAAAAGACATGTCTTTAAAAAAAAAAAAAGAAGAAAAGAAAAAGTGAACAGTTAAGAAAAAGTACTCAGACTTTCTAAAACAAAGACAAGGACAACAAAGGCATAACAAAGTGGACTTCGGTAAAGATGAGTAAAACAGCCGTCAGAGAAAGAGTAAAAGAAAAAAAAAAAAAGGAAATTACTGGCGAGAAATTTCCGACAGACAGGGATACAGTCCATGTACACTGAAAGACTTCTCGGTGTTGCCACAGATGCACATCAACCAGCAAGTCGTACATCCCCGTGCATATAGTCCCATGTACACTGAAAGACTTCTCGGTGTTGCCACAGATGCACGTCAACCAGCAAGTCGTACATCCCCGTGCATATAGTCCATGTACACTGAAAGACTTCTCGGTGCTGCCACAGATGCACGTCAACCAGCAAGTCGTACATCCCCGTGCATATATAGTCCATGTACACTGAAAGACTTCTCGGTGCTGCCACAGATGCACGTCAACCAGCAAGTCGTACATCCCCGTGCATATAGTCCATGTACACTGAAAGACTTCTCGGTGCTGCCACAGATGCACGTCAACCAGCAAGTCGTACATCCCCGTGCATATAGTCCATGTACACTGAAAGACTTCTCGGTGCTGCCACAGATGCACATCAACCAGCAAGTCGTACATCCCCGTGCATATAATCCATGTACACTGAAAGACTTCTCGGTGCTGCCACAGATGCACATCAACCAGCAAGTCGTACATCCCCGTGCATATAATCCATGTACACTGAAAGACTTCTCGGTGCTGCCACAGATGCACATCAACCAGCAAGTCGTACATCCCCGTGCATATAGTCCATGTACACTGAAAGACTTCTCGGTGCTGCCACAGATGCACGTCAACCAGCAAGTCGTACATCCCCGTGCATATAGTCCATGTACACTGAAAGACTTCCCGGTGCTACCACAGATGCACGTCAACCAGCAAGTCGTACATCCCCGTGCATATAGTCCATGTACACTGAAAGACTTCTCGGTGCTGCCACAGATGCACGTCAACCAGCAAGTCGTACATCCCCGTGCATATAGTCCATGTACACTGAAAGACTTCTCGGTGCTGCCACAGATGCACGTCAACCAGCAAGTCGTACATCCCCGTGCATATAGTCCATGTACACTGAAAGACTTCTCGGTGCTGCCACAGATGCACGTCAACCAGCAAGTCGTACATCCCCGTGCATATAGTCCATGTACACTGAAGACTTCCCGGTGCTGCCACAGATGCACGTCAACCAGCAAGTCGTACATCCCCGTGCATATAGTCCATGTACACTGAAAGACTTCCCGGTGCTGCCACAGATGCACGTCAACCAGCAAGTCGTACATCCCCGTGCATATAGTCCATGTACACTGAAAGACTTCCCGGTGCTGCCACAGATGCACGTCAACCAGCAAGTCGTACATCCCCGTGCATATAGTCCATGTACACTGAAAGACTTCTCGGTGCTGCCACAGATGCACGTCAACCAGCAAGTCGTACATCCCCGTGCATATAGTCCATGTACACTGAAAGACTTCTCGGTGCTGCCACAGATGCACGTCAACCAGCAAGTCGTACATCTCCGTGCATATAGTCCATGTACACTGAAAGACTTCTCGGTGCTGCCACAGATGCACGTCAACCAGCAAGTCGTACATCCCCGTGCATATAGTCCATGTACACTGAAAGACTTCTCGGTGCTGCCACAGATGCACGTCAACCAGCAAGTCGTACATCCCCGTGCATATAGTCCATGTACACTGAAAGACTTCTCGGTGCTGCCACAGATGCACGTCAACCAGCAAGTCGTACATCCCCGTGCATATAGTCCATGTACACTGAAAGACTTCTCGGTGCTGCCACAGATGCACATCAACCAGCAAGTCGTACATCCCCGTGCATATAGTCCATGTACACTGAAAGACTTCTCGGTGCTGCCACAGATGCACATCAACCAGCAAGTCGTACATCCCCGTGCATATAGTCCATGTACACTGAAAGACTTCTCGGTGCTGCCACAGATGCACATCAACCAGCAAGTCGTGCATCCCCGTGGATATAGTCCATGTACACTGAAAGACTTCTCGGTGCTGCCACAGATGCACATCAACCAGCAAGTCGTGCATCCCCGTGGATATAGTCCATGTACACTGAAAGACTTCTCGGTGCTGCCACAGATGCACGTCAACCAGCAAGTCGTACATCCCCGTGCATATAGTCCATGTACACTGAAAGACTTCTCGGTGCTGCCACAGATGCACGTCAACCAGCAAGTCGTACATCCCCGTGCATATAGTCCATGTACACTGAAAGACTTCTCGGTGCTGCCACAGATGCACATCAACCAGCAAGTCGTACATCCTCGTGCATATAGTCCATGTACACTGAAAGACTTCTCGGTGTTGCCACAGATGCACGTCAACCAGCAAGTCGTACATCCCCGTGCATATAGTCCAAGTACACTGAAAGACTTCTCGGTGCTGCCACAGATGCACGTCAACCAGCAAGTCGTGCATCCCCGTGACGCGCCACCCCCGGCCAGCCCCCAGCTCCTGTCTGTCTGCCCCACTCTCTCACCTTTCCTTAAGGGGTTCAAAGGTCAACTTTCCCAGCCCCGTCACTCGATACCTTTATCCTCCTCTTCTTTCTTCATGCACTATATCATGTGCACACTGCCACGGAAATCCCGGGGCCAGCAGCCGAGGAACACGAGGACTGGATAATGAGAACCGTGATGACATCCAACATATACAGGACAAGAAACATCTTCTGTACAAAGCGTACTTCAGTGATACCAAGTCCACCACCAAAAAAGATACGAAAAACACACACACGCAGAACAGTTGGAGAGAGACTGCAAAAGATGCCAGACACACGACTGAGCGACAAAGCTGACAAGATCTAAGGATGTGCTGACAGGCATGGCATGGATGAACTATTTAATGATGCCTTGAGAAAGAAGTGCACGAACCTACATCATCAGCATCGTCTCTGCTCAGCGCTGATGAAAACACACAGATCACTGATAAGGAAAAGATCTAAAAACGCTGGGCAGAATACTTCAACAGCGTACTAAACTGTCCGCCAGCCATCGATGACAAAGCCATTGCCCGGCTCCCTGAAGTGCCAACTAACCAAGAAATGGACAAATCACCAATCCTCTTGGAGACCCAAAAAGCGACACGTTTGCTGTCCAGTGGCGAAGCTCCAGGCTCAGACTCCATGCCAGATGGGGTCGACAAAAAAGGTGGCACAGCTCTGACTGAAAAGCTTCATCAGTTGTTCCCTCTGATGTGGCAGCAAGAGACAATTTCCTAGGACACCAAAGACGCATCCATAATCCATTTGTACAAGCACAAAGGGAACACTCAGGTTGTGACAACCACCGAGGCGTATCCCTATTTGTACAGCAGGCAAGATACTTGCCAGGATCCTTCTGAACCGTCTTTCAAGTCATCTTGACCAAGAGCTTTTGCCACAGAACCACTCTAGATTCAGGAAAGAGAGGAACCATTGACAAGGTATTTGCCACGAGACAGCTTCAAGAAAGGAACAAAATGCCGACCTGTTCTCCACCTATGTCGACCTGGCCAAGACGTTCTAAACTGCTAGCAGCGTCGGTGTGTGAAGTCATGGCCAAATACGGAGCCCACCGAAATTCATCTCTATGCGGCAGTTCCATGACGGCATGTAGGCCTGAATCCAGGACAATGGCGGGACTTCCAGCTCATTCCCTGTCACAAATGGCGTAAAGCAAGACTGTGTTTTGGCACCCACTCTGTTCAGCATCATGTTCCCTGCAATGCTGACCGGCGCCTTCAGAGAAGGAGACGTACGCATCGACATCAGATTTAGAACGGAAGGAAATCTGTGTAACACCAAGAGGTTCCAGGCAAAAACCATGGTTATGACAGACGTCATTTGGGACTTTGTTTGCTATTGACTACGTACTCAATGCTGGTTCAGAAACTGACTTGCAATGCAGCATCAGCAAGTTTTCCATAGCTTGCGCAATATTAGCGCTCATCATGAACACAAAGATGAAGGAATTTTGCATCACCCCCCCCCAAGCAGACCCTCAACTGAGCCTAACGTCACAGTCAGCGGTGTGAGACTCGCAGCAGCGGGCAAATTCATCCACCTTGGCGGCACACGTCACCTTCCACAGCGAAGTGAGCGTCAGAGCAACTTGTGGCAGACTACACACTAATGTTTAGAATAGAAGAGACCTGCGTCTAGAGACCAAGCTGAAGGTGTACAGAGCAGTTGTTCTCCCCACATTCCTCTATGCATGTGAAACGTGGACAGTGTACAATGGCATGCCTAGAAACTGAATCACCTCTACACAAACGACCCTAGAAGACTGCAAAACATCAAACGGCAGGACAAAATCCCAGACACAGAGGTGCTGACCTAGCAGATCTGCCGGGCATCCACACCAACCTGATGCTGTCTCAGCTTCGATGGGCAGGTCATGTAGCTCGCATGCCAGACCACCGGCTACCCAAGAGACTTCTACGGCGAGCTGCGAAAAAGGAGTGCGTTCTGATGGAGGTCAGAAGAAACGCTTGAAAGACACTCTCACAACATCCATGAGAGCATTTAACATCTACCATGACACATGATAACATGCCGCTACGGATCGAGCTAGAGGGCGCTGCTCTATCCACAAAGGCGTCAATTGATGTGAACAAAGGAGGACAGTAGCAGCGCGCAACAAAAGAGACAGACGAAGAAAGCCCGCGCCAGCTGTCAAGAGGACGTCTCCCATTCCCTGTCCAAGCTGTCAGCGCGCATGACGTGCACGCATCGGCTTCCGTAGCCACCTACCTACCCACTTATTTGTCTGACCCCCTACTTCCCTCAACCCGAGATGACTGATGTGGTCCACGTCAAATCGACGGATGGGTGCGTGGGAAAAAACAAACAAAACAAACAAACAAACTTGTGAATGCTTTATGGCCTTTCGTGATTCACTATGCCGTGAATTCATGTACACTTTGTTTGCGTTAGCTATGTAATATAATCAACATTCTTTCCTCCGTCGCTTAGGCTCACCATTTTGCACTAATACACGATGTTTTCAAACAACACACACACACACGCACGCGCGCTGGCGTGCGTACACACACACACACACACACACACACACACACACACACACACACAGTCACACACGCACGCACGCACTTATACACACAACACACACACGCGCGCGCGCGCACACACACACACACACACGCGCTTGCACGCACGCACGCGCGCGCGCGCACGCACACACACACACACACACACACACACACACACACACACACACACACTCTCTCTCTCTCTCTCTCTCTCTCACACATGATGTAATGACAGAATACCACATTCCGTTTATATAAAAAAAAAAAAAAAAAAAAAAAAAAATCGATGTATATAATATAATTTCAGAATTTTCGCACCTCGGTCTGTAATCATGAAATGAGAGAAACAAAAGGGGTTAATTTCCCCATAATGCAGAACTCTATAATGAAAACAGCGGCTATGAAAACATTTTTGTTGTTGTTGTTGTTGTTGTTTTTGTTTTTCATGATGGTTCATTCTACGAATATGACATGCGCCAAATTGATAGTCGTAAGCAGGCAGGGACATTGTCCTTAGAATTCTAGGTCCAAAGTTAGGTTGAAAATGACATTGTTGAGAGAGAGAGAGAGAGAGAGAGAGAGAGAGAGAGAGAGAGAGAGAGAGAGAGAGAGAATTAATAAAACAGTACGAGTTTTTTTTCCCTTTCAACGCAGGGCCAGGCCATAAGCTTTTTAATGAATTTTGTTCATTTGCTGCCACTTTTTTTTTTTTTTTTTTTTTTTATTCACTTTCATCTTGATGCAGAAGTGAAGCACACCATTGACGGTCGCCGACCTGTTGGCCGTCATCCCGTTCATACCACTCCGCGACATGAAGCAATCGGGGCGTTACGGAGAACGCCACAATGTTGACGCTGCCGAACAGCAGTGTGTCCGTCCATTATTAGCCAATGGAAAGTACTGACAGTCATTTGCGCTTAATGGAAAGTACTCACAGTCATCTGCGTATGGAAAGTACTTACAGTTATCTGCGCTTAATGGAAAGCACTCGCAGTCATCTGTGCTTAATGGAAAGTACTTGCACAGTCATCTGCGCTTAATGGAAAGTACTCACAGTCATCTGCGCTTAATGGAAAGCACTTACTGTCATCTGTGCTTAATGGAAAGTACTTGCGAGTCATCTGCGCTTAATGGAAAGCACTTACAGTCATCTGCGCTTAATGGAAAGCACTTACTGTCATCTGTGCGAAAAAGTCTTGCGAGTTGCGCTTAATGGAAAGCACTTGCGAGTCATCTGCGCTTAATGGAAAGTACTTACAG
>JADBJO010004531.1:80000-102500 GCA_016801955.1 Conus betulinus
TGAACCCCCACCCCCATCCGCATCCACAACACCTGCTACGACCTTCCCACTCCCATTCTTCTTACTGACGGACGGAACATCTCCTACCTCTCAGCCACCGGACACCTGGTCTGAAGACAGAACGATGAGGGAGATAACTCTTCAGATCTCTAGAGGTGTTCCGGTGGACTGCAGGCTGCACACCAAAAATTCATGTCCCAGGGTCCGGCTTAAGAAGTCGAGTATTTATAGACCAGCACATTCACATTTTCCTGAGAATTTTGATAGTGTCTCAAAGCTGATTCAGATCTCTAGAGGTGTTGCGGTGGACTGCATGCAGGCTGCACACCACCACCAAAAATTTATGCCCCAGGATCCTGCCTAAGGTGTCGAGTATTTACAGTCCGGCACATTTATTTATTTCATCCTGAGAATTTTTTTTTTTTATTGTGTCTCAAAGTTGATTTACCCTCTCTTTCTTTTACATGCTCCTCAAGATCCATGGCAGGTGGTTCCAAGCAGACAGATCAACATGAAAGGAATAGGGTGTGCAGGGGGGAAAACGACCTGGCGCAAAGATAGGGGTCGCAGGTAAGTGCGAAGGTCTGAAAACGTGACGTCAGGTAAGGGGTAGCTCATGTATTTGTAGATTGCAAATGATATCATCAGTTTGAAATCCCTTAAAACAAGTCAGATGACTGGTGGGGGTTGTTCGTCTGATCGATTCTCAGTTGATTTTCTTTTTTTTTTTTTTTTTTCGCTGAAATTTATGCTACACCTCACAACGTTTACACGGGTTACTGATTTGATTCAAAATTCTAACTATGGCGAGCGGACTGCAGCATTTCATCCGAGCAGCTAATTTCGAGCCCGGCTGAGCAAATCAAACAGAAGAAGCGTTCTGATGAGGGCCAGCACAGACCATAAACGGTTGGTGTGTCGGTTGTCCTTTTCAAACACGGACTATTTTGTTGCTGGAATAAGAATTCTGACATTCCGAACGTTAAGTCCCAAGGCGTTGTCATGAGTACAGAAAATAACCTGTTGACAAGAACTTGACTCGAATGAGAGAAAAGGAGATGGCACTACCCACATCAGCCTGACCTAAACTGTACCGAGAAAAACAAAACAAAAACAAAAACAAAAATAATGCACGCTAGGCCTACAGTGATCATAAGTAAACAGCAACGAGACGAAAAGCGTACTGAACTGATAAGAAATAAACTGACATGAGAGAAGCGCCGCTTAGAGAAAGATAAGGATCATAACTACCTGAATATACACAACTTATGAAGACAGTACAACCTTCTACTTAAACACACACACACACACACACACACACACACACACACACACACACACACACACACACCGAAAATCGGTCAATGGGTGAAACTTTTCTACACTCATTAGCAAAAGAGTACATGAAATTAAAACAAAACAAAACAAAAAAACGTGAATGATCACTAGATGCATCTACAGTATGAACAATATTTTTTTCTCCACAGGGATTCATAACTCTCCCTGTTTGTGTGCTTTGAGATCAAATGTAGATTGTGCGTGACACGTATGGGAAAAAAAAAACACCCTGAAAACTTATAAATTCAATGATAACCTACAAGTACAGTTTATTATAAGAGGACGAACGAGATCAAAGTTTTTTTTTTTTTTTTAAACTGAAAACATTCACATATTCTTCACACGCATATATAATCGTGTAATTCATATAAAGAAAACGTATGCTGACAGACACAACAATGTCAGTAAAAAAAAATGGATCAGTTACAAGCAAGAAAAAACGTACAAATCCATAGTAGCGGTGAGGAATATATTTATCCGTAGTGTGGGAAAGTAATGTTTTTTTGTTTTTTTTAAAGTGCAGATAAAACATCATGCAGTTTAAGTTGGCCTGAAATCAGTCAGAGAATTAGCCACAAAAAAAAAAAAAAATATATATATAGATTTGATCTATAAGATCGTAGCTTTGAAGAAACTACCAATTTCAGAAACGTCTGAACTACAATTCCCACTCCAGAACAGCAAAGGCAAAGGGGGAAGGGAGGAGGGGGGGGGGGGGGGGGGGGGGGGGGGGGGGGGGGGACATTAAATCGACATTCATTTTTTTTTCAGATCAAAAATACATTACAAAGTTTAACACCGTTCCTCCATTAAAAACAAAGTATCCAAAAGAAAAAGCATTATGTACTGGGACCTTAGTTGGCCTGTATCGTATCATCTCAAGTGGAGGTAATGGAAGATTAACAGACGACAGAGTTCCTGCAAACGGATCAAAATACGAACCTTAACACAGAACAGCGCAAAGGAACGCTTACTAGACTCACAATGCAGACGTACAAATCCATATTATATAGATGTCTATAGATGTCGCAAACAACGGGGTATAACAATAACAATAATAACAACAGTAGTGGTAGTAGTAGTAGTAGTAGTAGTAGTAGTAGTAGTAGTAGAGAGGAAAAGGAGGAGGAGGAGGAGTAATAGCAGTAGTGGTAATTATAATGGTAATATTGATAATAATAACAATAAAATTGATGATGATGATGATGATGGTGATAGCGATACTACTACTACTACTACTACTACTACTACTACTAAAAAAATTTATAGTAAAGCAATAAAATAATGAACAATAATAATAATGATGATAAGGATAATAATAATGACAAACACAACAACAACAACAACAACAACAATAATAATAATGATAATGATAACAACAACAACAATAATAATAATAATAATAATAACAACAACAACAACATTAATAATAATAATAATAATGCTACTACTGCTACTACGAACAACAACAATGATAATCATCATCGTCATCATAATAATAATGGTAATAATGGTAATAATAATAATAATGATAACGATCATCATCATCATCATCATCATCATCATCATCATTGTCATCATAACTATAATAATGATGACGCGTACGATGATGATAATAATAATAATAATAATAATAATAATAATGATTATAATAATAATAAGAAGAATAATGATAATGAAACACTAAAATACCCCCCGATGGCTTTCTGC
Source organism: Conus betulinus (assembly GCA_016801955.1). Taxonomy (NCBI): domain Eukaryota; kingdom Metazoa; phylum Mollusca; class Gastropoda; order Neogastropoda; family Conidae; genus Conus; species Conus betulinus. Next base: position 83,049 of record JADBJO010004531.1, read on the forward strand.
GGGAGTATGACCATACTCCTCCGTCTTGGCGGATCCCCTACACAATACTCCTGCTAGATACTCCCTCTGTATTATACTCTCCTTGCCCGACACTCCCCCGTGCCTGCCTATGTGTGTGTGTGTGTGTGTGTGTGTGTGTGTGTGTGTGTGTGTGTGTGTGTGTGTGTGTGTGTGTGTGTGTGTGTGTGTGTGTGTGTGTGTGTGTGTGTGTGTGTGTGTGTGTGGAGGGATGTCTGGTCTTAAATAATCATATTTGTTATTTCAATCTTATAAATATTGAAAATAGAGTAGAGTATGTTTGCTTTTAATGATGCTGCTGCTGCTCTCTATTGTAATTTTAGATTCCATGTTTGAAAAAGAGTGGATGTGTACTGTAGCTGCGCACGCACATGTGTTTGCGCGCGCGCGCGGTGCGCGTGCGCGTGCGTGTGCGTGCGCGCGGGGTGGGGGGGTGGGGGGGGGGGGAGTGGTTTGCTTGCATGAAGATATTTTACTGATGGGATTGATTTTCTATGGATTCCTACACAGGCAGTTTACGCCTTGTGTGTGTGTGTGTGTGTGTGTGTGTGTGTGTGTGTGTGGTCCTGGTGTGTTTGGTTGCTATATGGTTGCTGTCAAAAATGAATTTTCCGTCTTTTGGACTTTAAAATGTTGTCCTGTGTCCTGTGTGTGTGTGTGTGTGTGTGTGTGTGTGTGTGTGTGTGTGTGTGTGTGAGAGTCCGCGCGCGCGAGAGTGTAGTAGTGTTCAGCTGTGATATTGAAGAGATTTCCTTTCTTTACCCCGTTCCCAAGATTGAGAGAACTTTTCCCCCCCCTTGTGAGCAGGGAAGAACCGAGCAGAGGAATATCGAGAAGGGGAAATATTGGACCGGAGGAGTTTAGAGCAGGGGGCGTACTGAGCTGGGAGAGTACTGAGTGCGGGTGGGATGGAGGAGATATCAACACGATTACGAATGACTTCTTTTCCTTCTTAACTCAGTGACATTTGAAGGTGAGGAATTTGTCAAAATTTCACTTTTCTGGTGTGCATTGCATATTAGATGTTTTTCTGTACTTTTGTACTTTCTTTTGCGTGTCATTTTTTTTTTTTCTTTTTAAATATTTTTTTTTTAGTATATAATAATGATAATGATAATAATAGTGATGATGATAACAAAAATAACGATGATAATAATGAAAATTATGATAATTTGTGACACGAGTAATATAGATTGACGACTTAACCATTTCAACGGACATCAGCAAAACAGATATGGTTCTGAAATCTCCAGGACATGGAGGTCATGTCAAGGTCAAGGTAAAGGTCATGTCACATTGTTCACAGCCCAGCCGACCTCGAGGGGACACTATAATAATATAATGATAATGACGATAATAATAATGTTAATAATATAATAATAATAATTATTATTATTATTATTCATGGCGCTTAATCTTACATCATAAGCCCTAAGCGCTTACAAATACATAAAAGGTTAAAGAAAACATAAATGAAACCAACAAGAAGATGAATATTGCAATCAGTACCATCAGAGCTGTAAGCCGGTGGCAGCTAGAACCATGCACAGACGTGGGAAGGGAGACCCACCACCACCACCACCACCACCAAGACAATACTGATTATAAGCATAACATCACGAAAAGTGCGCGCCTTTGTCGAAACCGAGCTAATTCAGCTGAACATTGTACGCGGGAAGAACCATCATCATAGCAATGGCCTTCAGCAGTGAACTGCTGCTGTGAACAGCCTGTGGTAAAAGTGGTCGTCATCACACCATCCTCACAGTGGACGCATGCACGCACTACTGCAACCCACACAGGGATCACAGTACCTTCAGGCTACCAACAAACACTACCCCCCCCCCCCCCCCCCCATCGCACCTCCACCCCCTATTCATGCAAACACCACTATCACAGAAAACTATGACGCAGGGGCGCGGGAAGTGTAGGAGGGGGGGGGGGGGGGGGGGGGGGGGGGGGGGGGGGGGGGGGGGATGTGGGGGGGGGGGGGGGGGGGGGACAGGTAGGTGGTAATTTGAACAAATTAATTGCATTGTGTCCGTTAAGTTCCCCTCTGCTCCATCCCTTCCCTCCCTTCAGCTTGATTGAGGGGGTGGTGTGTTTTGCTCGGAGGGCTTATTGGGAGTTGACCTGAGTTCTTAACACGCATATACCGTTGACTGCATACGCGAAAAACTCTTCTATAGTGTTCAGACCGTATGCCGTGAACACGACAGGACCGTTTTTGACACGGCAGTAGTTCTAGAGTGTTACATCGGCCTTTCTACTCACTTCGAAATCAAAAATGAATTGTTATACCACAGAGGAAGAAATTGCTGAAAGAGTTATTCCCCGTGAATTTTCTTTTTTACGGAACGTTTTTTTTTTTAAAAAAAAAAAATCACTTCAACCTAAAGCTTTCTTTTTTCATAAAAAAGTGTTCGGTAATTATCAATCTCTCGAAGTACAGTTCGCATTTATTTGAAAGATCTTAATGATTTTCTTTTATCAATAACGATCATGGATGCACTTTTCCTGCCACGAACAATTAGCGTTACAGACTAATTCCCCCCTTGCACACGTATAATTAAGCGGTTCTGGATCCGTCGATCGATCCGATGTCAGATCCATTGCTGGATTCAAAGACTACTTGCAGGATTCTCCTTTAAAATGTAGGCCTACTACTAGATTCCATCCTAGACCATTTCCGTGTTTCCACCGAGATTCTTTTTGCGTAAGCCACTACCACTCGCAGACAGACGTTACAACGTCATTCATTAACGTTGATCAGTTAATGTCCACCTGACCACATTCCAGGGTCGCCACTGCAGAACACCCACGCCCTGCCGTCAACCCAATCCAGATACAGCGAAAGCGTAACACGCTGGGACAAAGAAAGAATACATACAAAGAAAATCATAATAAGAACAACAACAATAACTAAGATACAGTAAACCGTCACAGGTCGTCGTACTCAAACAAGTAGTGGTAACAAAAGATGAAATGCTACTTCGATGGGGAGAGTACTAGCCCATCAAAAATTCACGGGTCGAGGGAACGAAGAATTCTAGTTCCAAGTACACGCGGGGTGTAATAATAACACTGGAAAACAAAAATGAAAAAAGGTACACACACACACATTGCTCACTGATCCAAGGGCGTGTTGTTCTATTACTTTATGCATGTTGTTATCTTATACATGCATGCACGTTCACATTTCGGACTGCTCGGAAACAGATGCTCCTCTATTCTCTCTTTGAAACGATCGAGCGAGAGCCCCCCCCCCCCCCCCTTCCTCCACACGTGCACACACACCCGCGCGCGCGCACTGAAAATGCACGCAAGTACACACACGAACTTTGGCACACGCACACGAACTTTGGCACACGCACACACACACACACACACAAATACGCGCAGGCCCACATACTTTAGGACACAGATGGGCGCGCGCGCACACACACACACACACACACACACACACACACACACACACACACACACACTTATTTTCAGGTTCTATGGACATCTGTGCATGCAAATTACTACAGAGTAAACAATCTACTCTAATCCGAAAACAGATACATATTTGGGGACGGCGAGGTGGGTGGAGGAGCGGGAAAAGATGGCGGTGGGGGAGGGGGGTGGGGTGGGGTGGGGATGGCACAGTTTGTGATAATTGCTAAACATTGATCAGTCGGCCAGACAGCACTGCCAAACGTGTGGCCTCTTGCTGGGGCAGGAAGAAGAATAAAGGAGGAGGAGAGGAGGAGGAGGAGGAGGACGAGGACGAGGAGGAGGAAGAGGAGGAGAAGAAGAAGAAGGAGAGAGAAGAAGAAGAAGAAGGAGGAGGAGGAGGAGGAGGAGGAGGAAAAGGGGGGAGGAGGAGGAGGAGGTGGAGAAGAAGAAGAAGAAGCAGCAGAAGAGAGAGAGAGAGAGAGAGAGAGAGAGAGAGAGAGAGAGAGAGAGAGAGAGGGGGGGGGGGGGGGGGGGGGGGGGGAGGGATGGAAGGAAGGAGAGAGAGAGAGAGAGAGTTCGTTTGACTTTCTCGATCATGAATTGAGAACTTCAGTCAGAACTTCAGGGAGAGGGAGAGGGGGGGGAAGGGGGGGGGGGGGGGGGGGGGGGGGGGGGGGGGGGGGGAGGGGGAAGAAGAAAAAAGGGAATGAGGGGGAGGGAGGGGTGTTTAGGATGGAGGAGGGAGCTTTAATACCTTTTTCACACACACCCTCCGCCCCGATATCCAGTCCAGGATCTTCCCACCGGGAAAAAAAGGAGCGGGGGAAGGGAGGGAGAGGAGTGGAGGTGGGGTGTGGTGGTGGGGGGGGGGGGGGGGGAGGGGGAGGGTTGGAAGGGGCGGGGGTACTTACAGTGTATAGGAGGAGGGGGAGGAACTAGAGTGGTGGTGGTGGTGGTGGTGGTGGTGGTGGTGGAAGAGCAGGAGGGGGCGGGAGAGATGGGGGGTGGGGGTGGGGGGTGGGGGTGGAGAGACGGTGAGTGGGGGTTAAGAAATATCGCTCTAAAGGCAGACTGAATGTAAAACGTGAACAAGAGCGATAGGATTTTTTTTTTTCAAACAAACAACGCCTCTGCACTGTTGCTCATGACGAGAGAGAAGCTACAGTGATCCCTGACCAGTCCAAGCCTCCGTCGCGGCGGCACTTTCACGGGAAGATGAGCAACAGTTGTTTTTTTTTGTGTGTGTACACTCGTGTGACTTTGAGACGTTCACATTTAAAGGAACCCGCTCGTGAAAGTTGCCAAGAGAAGCGGAAGTGCGCTCGTTACAGGGAGATAAGTCTGGGGTTGTTCTCCGGCTGAGGGGAGACAGTCCTTCGACCACCTGCAACAAATGGCAAATCATGAGAATACACATCTGCCAGTCCATAAACGATCGTAAGAATAAACATCTGTCAATCCGTACACCAAGTCAGTTGGTCTTTCAAGACAGTCAGTCAATAAATGGATTGGTCAGGCAAGTAGATTACTCATTTTTTCACCTACCCCACCCATCGCTAACTCACGTCTACTCCCACCCATCGCTAACTCATCCCCCACCGTTTTACTCACCAACAACCAACCAACCAACCAACCTAGCATCCAGGCTGTCTTTCCTCTGTCTCGTCTTGATTTGTGTCTGTCTTTCTGTCCGTCTTAAGATCTCTTTCATTGCTTCCTTTTCTTCATGCTTTCTATTTACCATTTTCATGTCCTCTCTTTCTTTCCGTCTGTCTTTCCTTGACATTTTCGGCCTGATTTATTTCTTGATTCTACTTTTTTTTTTTAATTTCATTTTCTTTCTTTTTTCCTCCTTTCTTTGATCATTTTCCCTTTTCTTTCTTTTCTTTTTTCTTTTCGCCTTTTTCTTTCATTCATTATGTCCTTCGGTCTTCTCATTTTCGCCTTACCTTCTTTCTTTGCATTTTTTTTTCTCTCCGTCTCTCACAAATGGTGTATCTTTCTATTATATGAGTTTCTTTCTTCTTCCTCCTTTCTGTCTGTTCTTCTTTTCTTTCTGTTAATCCAACTTGTGGCTTTTGTGGATTTTGAGAAAGTTTTCGATTCAGTTTCATGGAAACTGCTGTGGCCTATTTTGTTAAAAAATGGAAATTCAAGGTAAATTTTATCACTGTGTGAAAGGTATGTATAAGGAGGTGAAAGCAAGAATTAGAGCAGGAACGAAATTATCAGATTTTGTCAAGTGTACGAGAGGGGTCACGCAAGGGGATGTTTGTAGTCCTGTTTTATTTTCTCTGTTCATAAATGAACTGGCTTTGGAGATTAATCAAAATGGACGGCATGGTGTGACTTTTGATGTCTTGGAACTGTTCGTCTTACTTTTTGCTGATGACATTATTTTATTGTCTACAACTGCAGTTGGTCTGCAAAGACAATTGAACAGTTTGTATTCAGCTGCTACTAAATTAGAATTAAAAGTTAATATGAATAAGACCAATATCATTGTGTTTCGTAAAGGTGGATATTTAGCACGTAATGAGAAATGGATTTATGGAGGTGAACACATGGTTGTAGTCAATGCATACAAGTATCATGGGTTGTATTTTACTACCAAATAAGTTTCACCTTTGGATGTCAAGATCTAGCAAAAAGAGCAAAGAGAGCAGTCACAGTTATACTTCGTATTTTATACAAATTGAATAGTGCCGCATTTTCTGTTTTTTCGAAATTATTTGACTCTCAGGTGCAGCCAATTTTACATATGGAGCAAAAATCTGGGCTTTTGAGAAAGGTGTTGTGATAGAGAATGTTCATTTATATGCTATGAAAAGATTTTTGAATGTAGACAATCGAACATCAAATGATTTAGTTTATGGCAAATTTGGAAGGTATCCGATTTATATGTATTCTTTTTTAATTGCATTAAGTATTGGTTGAAATAACCAGAATGGAGGAATCCAAGATACCATTTAAAGTGTATAAGACGTTACGAAATTTGGATTATAATGGCAAGAAGAGACATGGGCTACCACTGTTCGTCAGTGCTTTTAATTCATATGGCTTTGCATATGTTTGGGACAACCAGGGCATTGAAAATATATCAGGATTTTTAAAAATGTTTTAAACAAAGAATGATTGATTGCAGATGGCAAGACTGGCATGACCATATCAGCAACAGTGACAGATTTGCACAATACAGACTGTTTAAAACGACGTATATGATTGAGCCATACATTAAAATGAAAATGGACAGGTATATTAAGAGTGCATTGACTAAGTTTAGATTTGGTATCTCTGACATAGCTTGTCATCGGTTTAAATACAGTGCTTTGAATGAAACTGGACTGATATGTCGGTTATGTTACCAGGCCAAGGAAGATGAAATACATTTTTTATTTTGTTGTCCTGCTCTCAATGACCTTCGAGTAAAATTTATTGAGTCAAAGTATTATTTGATCCTTGTAGTTTTAGAGTCAGCTTATTATTAGCAACAAGAAATGAGTGTGTCCTCTTTGATCTTGCTAGGTACATATACGAAGCACAAAAGCGAATACGAGCGATGTATTCATAATAGTTTTGCATAGTATCTATGTGTAACTGCTTTTTTCCATTTCTTTTTGTGAGAATTCTTCTTTATTCGTGTATTACGGGTGTCATCCCTCCAGTATGGGCTATGGCCTAATCTGAATAAATCATTCAATCATTCATTAATTTTCTTTCTGTCTGTCTGTCTTTCTTTTCCGGTTCCTCTTTTCTTTCTGTCTTTCCGTCATTTTGCTGTCTCCCCCCCTCCCTCCAACCCTCCCCCTCCCCTTTTCACTTCATTCGTGGTTTTTTTTTTTTTTTTCCTTTCTTTTTTCTCTCTGTCTTTCTATAGACCTTTTCTTAAAATATTTTTTCCTTTAATTTTTTTTCCTTCGTTCATGTTTCTGGTTGTTTCTTTTAATTCTGTCCTTGGTGCGGGCGGTTGTATACAAATAAACTTATAGGTCTGCGTCATGCACACCACATGACTGCTATGTACACGCCTGCCTGCGCGCGCGCGCGCGCGCGCACGCGCACACACACACACACACACACACACACACACACACACACACACACACTGTTAATAGTCAGTCAAGAACGCAAGCGCTCTCACACTCGTTCAAACGTATACACACACGGCATACTCGCCCACCGTTCATATACATATACGCACACACTCACGCATGTAGTACACGCACACAGATTCGCACGCATGAACAGGTACAGGTACGGTCGTGCGCTCGCATACCGATGTGAATTTCAACAGAAGATGGAAAAGGAGAGAAAGATGAGAAAGAAGGAGAGGAAGAGAACTTGGACATGAAGGAGACGATGAAGAAGTAGAAGAAGAAGAAGAAGAAGAAGAGAAGAAGAATAAAGAAGGAGAAAAGAAGAAGAAGAAAAAAAAATGTCCACACCTCTGTCCACCCCTTTATCCATCCCTCTATTTACCTCCTGTCCACCCCTCTCTACATCCCTCTGTCCACACTGTCCTCTGTCCACCCCTTTATCCACCCCTCTGTCCACCCTTTTATCTATCCCTCTGTCCACCCCCTTTATCTATCCCTCTGTCCACCCCTTTATCTATCCCTCTGTCCACCCTTTATCTATCCCTTTATCTATCCCTCTGTCCACCCTTTATCTATCCCTCTGTCCACCCCTTTATTTATTATCCCTCTGTCCACCTTTATCCATCCCTCTGTCCACCCCTTTATCTATCCCTCTGTCACCCCTTTATCTATCCCTCTGTCCACTCCTTTATCTATCCCTCTGTCCACCCCTTTCCATCCCTCTGTCCACCCCTCTGTCCACCCCTCTGTCCACCCCTTTATCCACCCCTCTGTCCACCTCTTTATCTATCCCTCTCTCCACCCCTTTATCTATCCCTCTGTCCACCCCTTTATCCATCCCTCTGTCCATCCCTTTATCTATCCCTCTGTCCACCCTTTTATCTATCACTCTGTCCACCCCTTTATCCATCCCTCTGTCTACCCCTTTATCTATCCCACTGTCCACCCCTTTGTCCACCCCTCTATCCACCCCTCTGTCCATCCCTCTGTCCACCTCTTATCTACCCCTCTATCCATCCCTCTATCTACCCCTCTGTCCACCTCCACCCCTCTGTCCACACCTCTATCCATCCCTCTTTCCATCCCACTATCTACCCCTTTATCCATCCCTCTATCTACCCCCTCTGTCTACCCCACTGTCCACCCCTTTACCCCTCTCCCCTCTACCCCTCTGTCTGTCCCACCCTATCTACCCCTTTGTCCAACCTCTTTTACCACACCTCCCACTCTGTCCACCCCTCTTTCCACCCTCTATCTACCCCCTATCTATTCTACCCTTCTGTCCACCTCTCTTTCCACCCTCTGTCTACTTCTCTGTCCACCCTCTTTCCACTCCCCTGCCCACCCTTCTCCCCCCCCTCCCCTCTGTCCACCCCTCTATCTATCACTCTATCTACCCCTCTGTCCCCCGCTATCCACCCCCTTTGTCCACCCCTCTGTCCACCCCTCCCTGTCCACCCCTCTGTCCCCCCCCTCTCCACCCCCTCTACCCCCTATCTAACCCCTTTATCCACCCCTCTGTCCAACCCTCTATCCCTCTGTCCACCCCTCTGTCCACCCCTCTATCTACCCCCTATATCCACCCCTCTGTCCAACCCTTTGTCAATCCCCTCTATCTACCACCCCTCTGTCCACCCCTCTACTATCCCGTTGTCCCACCCCTTTGTCACACCCTCTGTCCACCCCTCTATCTGTCCACCCCTCTGTCCACCCCTCTATCTACCCCTTTATCCACCCCTCTGTCACCAACCCTCTGTCAATCCCTCTATCTACCCCCTCTGTCCACCCCTCTCATCCCTTTGTCCACCCCTTTGTCCACTCCTCTATCCCTCTGTCCACCCCTCTGTCCACCCCTCTATCTACCCCTTTATCCACCCCTCTGTCCAACCCTCTGTCAATCCCTCTATCTACTCCTCTGTCCACCCCTCTATCCCTTTGTCCACCCTCTGTCCACTGTCCATCCCTCTGTCCACCCTCTGTCCACCCCTCTATCTACCCCTTATCCACCCCTCTGTCCAACCCTCTGTCAATCCCTCTATCTACTCCTCTGTCCATCCCTCTCTCCACAACTCTGTCCACCCCTCTGATCATCCCTCTGTCCATCCCCTCTGTCCACCCTTTTTCCACCCCTCTGCCTACTTTTCTGTCCACCCTTCTGTCCACCCCTCTTTCCAGCCCCCTATCCACCCCTCTGTCCACCCGCCTGCTCACCCCTCTATCCACCCCTCTGGTCCATCCCTCTGTCTACCCCTTTGTCCACCCCTCTGTCCATCCCACTATCCACCCCTCTCTCCACCCCCCTTTCTCTACCCCCTTTCCACCCCACTATCCACCCCTCTATCCATCCACCCCTTGATCTGTCCACCTCTCTATCCACCCCCCTGCCCACCCCTCTCTTCACCCTTCTATCCACCCCTCTGTCCACCCCTCTGTCCACCCCGCAGTAAACGGGTACCTGATTCAGATCAGAGAGGATGAAGGTGGTAGAATGCGAGGCAAGGGTTCCGTCATCAAGAAAGCCTTGCCCATGACACGATGAATCCAGCAGTTCCACGGTTTTTCAGGCTATGAGGACTTTGATGTTTTCAGCTTTTTTGAAAGGTGCGAGTGTTTTGTATTGTTCAAGAGTTCTGTAATGTTCTCGAGTATATTAGTTTGTTCGCGAGAGTTTAGTTAGAGCAGATTCAGCTTTCGTATTTCTGGGTTACTGCTGGTACCCGTAATTTCTGAATGAATCACGACAGCAGATTTCAAAGGGAACGAGAATTTCAGACATTCGAAACTAAAGTGTGTCTGACAGATTCTTTACTCTCCGTCTGCGGAAAACTTAAGACAGTGGCAAAACTGGAGAGTGCCCACCCCCCCCCCCCCCCCCACCTCCCCTCCGTCCCCTTTCGCTTCCATCCATCACCTCTATCTCCCTCTCTTTCCTTTCGCCAGTCCTCCCCCCCCCCCTTCCTCTTCCCCTTCTCCTTCCGTATCTCCATCCTGTATTCCATGTCCATCCTGTTAGTTTTAACACGTTATGGTCTAAGAATGGAATTCTCTCTTCTATCCGTCGTAGATGTTCGTTCGAAAACGTCCCAAATCCTTTGGACATGCAAGAAAAGCTTGCAAGTGGGTTGATTGAAATATCGGTGACCATTCTTGAGCTGCCTACATTGTAGAGAATGTTTTTATGCCTTTTCAGTTACTGTGGGTTGCGTGATTTCTGAAGGGAAGAAGTTTGGCGAAAAATTTGCTTTGTCTGTTTCGTATTGTCCGGTACAGAAGCGTTACAAATTTGTACCATGTTTTGTTTGGTTTATTTGGACTTTGTCTTGTATGTATGTCAGTGAATTGGATTTCACGGTAGTATACATCATACAGACACTTCAGACCGTGGCACGTCTTCCCACCTCGTTGTCGTGACTTTATGGGTTTTTTTTTTTCTTGCTGTTTGTTTTTGCCAAGCTGCGTAGCTGGTTTGGTTTTGTGTTCTCTTGTGACCTCGTTATCATGTTTTTTTCTCTCCTTTTTTTTTTTTCTTCTCCTACTGGCATTTTTCCTACTGGCTTTTCTTTTTCTCTTTTTTTTTCTTTTTTTTTTATATGTGTGTGTGTGTGTGTGTGTGTGTGTGTGTGTGTGTGTGTGTGTGTGTGTGTGTGTGTACGTGCGTGTGTGTGTGTGTCCGTGCGCGCGCGCGCATGTGTGTGTATATGTATAATATATATATATGTATGTATGTATATATGTATGTGTGTGTGTGTGCGTGCGCGCGCGCGTGTGTGTGTGTGTGTGTGTGTGTGTGTGTACGCGTGCATGCGTGCCTGAGAGCGTGTGCGTGCGTGTGCGCACAGCAAATTCGCGCAAGCGAGCGAGCATAAATGTGGTCCCATCCCAATTTCTGATGATTGTTTCGTTTTGTTTATTAAAACGGTTTTCAAGTATAATGATACGGTCACTGGCTGTGGTTTTTGTTTGTTGTTTTTTGTTTGTTTTTTTTCCTTGAAGATCTGGCTATGACCCTGCTTAGCCACCTTTCTGTGAAGGTCTTGTTTGCCACCTTACAATGCTGGCTGTCTCTCTTTTTGTGTTGCTGGGTATGGTGTGCTGTTATTTGTCGTCGTCTGACCATGTTTCTTTTCTTTTTTTTTAATCTTCTGACTATGACATTTTTTTTTTTTTTCTCTCAAATAACCATCTCGCTATGACACTTTTTGTTACGTTCATCTCAGGAGAGTTTTCAATTACTAACTTAGTATGACATTCAAAAAAAAAAAATCTCTTTTTGCTAAGACGAAGCCCCTCCCCCTCCCCCTCCCCCTTCAGCTCGCTTCCAGAGATTTTGTTGCTATCATGCGGTGGTAGTCTGATTAGCTAGAGTTTTTTTTTTTGACGAACTGAGACAGGGACAGAGAGAAATAACGAAAGAGAGAGATGTAGACCGACACAAGAACGGAGAGGGAGAGGGAAAGATGCAGAAAAAAAAAATGCATAGAGACAAAGAGAATGAAAGAGAGACATTGCAAGACAGGGATAAAGTAGTAGGGAAAAGGGGGAGGGGGAGAGGGAGAGAGAGAGAGAGAGAGAGAGAGACGAGAGAGAGAGAGAGAGAGAGAGAGAGAGAGAGAGAGAGAGAGAGAGAGAGAATAGTGAGCGGGGGAAGGGGGGGGGGGGGGGGGGAGGGAGGGGAAAGAAGGACGGACGTTACCAGAAAGGCTGTGTGATATCACTTACAACAAGATGACCCAGACTCTAAGTCAGGAGGTATGGTTTTTTGTTTGTTTGTTTGTTTGTTTGTTTGTTTTTTGTCGTCTTTCTTGTCTTGCTGAGACAATTTAAAAAAAAAAATTATCCTCTCGCTCAGACAGGTTCTTTTAATTTCCCATATAATTGTGACAGTTTTTTTTCTTTCGTTTTTTTTTTTTTTTTTTTTTCTCTTTTTTTTTTCTTTCTTTCTTTTCTTTTCTTTCTTTCTTTCTTTCTTTCTTCCTTTTCCTTCTTTTTTCTTTCTTCTTTCTTCTTCCTTTCCTTCTTTCTTTCTTTCTTTCTTTACTTCCTTCTTTCTTACTTTCTTTCTTTACTTCTCTTTTCTTTTTCTTTCTTTCTTTCTTTTCTTTCTTTCTTTTTCTTTCTTTGTTTGTTTTTTTTTCTTTGTTTCTTTCTTTCTCCTTTCGTTTGATTTTCTCTCCCATTTTTTTTTTCTTGAATTGTTGTCTTGTATCAGTTTTACCTTCGGTTTGGTTCAGACGTTTTTCCTGTTGTTTTTTTTTTTGTGTTCTTTCTGAATTAATTTATCATTCTTAAAATTATGCCTCGGTGTTGACTTTTTTGTTTTTTTTTTTTTTTTTTTTTTAACTGCCTGACGGTTGACTCGTTTGTGTGTGTGTGTGCGTCGTGTGTGTGTGTGTGTGTGTGTGTGTGTGTGTGTGTGTGTGTGTGTGTGTGTGTGTGTGTGTGTGTGTGTGTGACTGTCTTACACTTGAACGATGAGAGCGGAACAATCACACAAGCTACCACAACCCAAAACAAGTCGGACCATGAATACTAAATTATGAGTGTCAAGCTATCACCACAGGGAGAAATCAGTACTGACCAGTGGTCATAAACCTGTGGTTAACATTTCAATTGATGTTTTGGCTGCCTGGGTTTTCCCATTCTTTTAGGACTTACCAGCATTCACAACAAATGATGCATCATGCACTATAATGAAAAAATAATACATAATCAAAAGATACAAGGAAAAAAAAAAAACAACAAAACCCCCCCTGTAGAATAAATAACGTCAAGCATCAGCAAGCTTCTCATCATGATTCCCTCCAAGCGGGACAGCAGATAATAAATCTGTTAAATTTGTTAATGATAATGGTAACAACAACAACAGCAGCTGCAACAACAACAGCAACAACAACAGCAACAACAACACACCAACACCAACACCAACGTCGACGACCACAACGACGACGACGACAACACAACAACAACAACAACACAACAATATTAATAATAAAGATAATGATTGTAAACGGTATTCAAAAAATGCCATAGCTTCCATTAGCAACTCGGTGTGCTGTTTACTTAATCAAACCTGCACAAAATAAACCACATATTCATACCCACTTCATTCCCCATCCCCCCTCCCCTCCCCCCCCCCCCCCCCCCCCCCCCCCGGACCGGGAAGTAATGCATAAAGCCCTCCTCCCCCAATCCCCCCCCCCCCCCCCCCCCCCCCGGCACTCCTCCGCCTTCTTCCTTCGCCTGGTCCCTTAACTCCCCTCCCTCCTCCTCCCTCCCTCCCTCCCTCCCTCCCTCACAACACACACAGCACACCAATGTTGATCAGGGGGAAAGGGGAAGACTTGTCGAAACAGATCAAGATTTTCACTTGATAACTGAAATCGTTTTTAAGCTATCGCCACACCAGTCGTTTACGTCTTGGTGTCAATAAAGCAATCGCTGTGTATCTGTACGAAACATTGTTCATTTTTGTCCACAAGCAAAAGTAGAAACAAAAAGCCAAACCACACAAGGCTTTGTTGTTCGCTTCAGTGAAAGCATGATTTTCGGGACACCGATCCTTGCCTGACGACAAGGTCTGAGGCCTTCAGAGGAGGTGTCCATTCCTGGGAGACCCACGACGTACGGCAAGGGTTTTACTCCTATACAAAAAAGTGTGGGTCACTGGAAAGACCCACGACGTACGGGCAGGTTTTATCTTCCTATAAAAAAAAAAAAAAAGCAAGGGTCACCCGAAAGACCCACGACGTTACGGCAAGGTTTTATTCCTACAGAAAAAGCATGGGTCCTCCCGAAAGACCCACGACGTACGGGCAAGGTTTTATTCCTATATAAAAAAAAAGCAAGGGTCTCCCGAAAGACCCACGACGTACGGCAAGGTTTTATTCCTATATAAAGAACATGGGTCACCCGAAAGACCCACGACGTACGGCAAGGTTTTATTCCTATATAAAGAACATGGGTCATCCGAAAGACCCACGGACGTACGGCAAGGTTTTATTCCTATATAAAGAACATGGGTCACCGGAAAACAAGGACGTACAGCAACGCTTTATTCCTGTACAAATTATGTAGGTCAAGGCTTTATTCCTATACAAAATATGGGTCACTGGAGACCCACAATGTACTGCAAAACTTTATTCCTTACAAAAAATATGGGATACTGGAGACCCACAATGTACAGCAATGCAATGCTTTATTACTATGTAAAAAAAAAAGGGTCCTTGAGACCCACAATGTAGTTTTCTTCCTTCTTGTACTTTATACTTTTATTACATTTAAAAGGTTATAGGTCACAAGAGACTCACCACTCTAGGACAAGGCTTTGTTCCTATACAAAACAACAACAACAACAAACAAAACATGGGTCTTTGGAGACCCACAATGTACGGTAAGGGCCTGCATGGGTCCACCTTAAAGACCCATGACGTAATGTCAGATTTTCTTCTCGGCGTTTTTTTTTGGAAGGAAGAAGATGCGTCATTTTTCCAGGCTGTTTTCTGTTTTCTTTTTGGTTTAAAGAAAAAAAAAAAAGAAAAGAAAAGGGGAAAAGGGGGGGGGGGGGGGGGGGGGGGGGGGGGGGGGGGGGGGGAGGCTAGTTTGTTTGATTTTTTTCGTTTTGTCTTTTTTTCTTTGTTTCCTTTATTTCGTCTTTTCTTTTCTTTTCTTTCTCGCTTTTGTCTTTCTTCTTTCTTTCTTTTTTTCTTTCTTTTTACTTTCCTTCTTTTTTTATTTCTTCTTTTCTTTTCTTTCTTTCTCTTTTCTCTATTTCTTCTTACTTTCTTCTCATTCTTCTTTTTTTTTCTTACTTTCTTTTTTTTTACTTTTTTCTTTCTTTTTTTTTTCACTTTCTGTCTTTCTTACTTACTTTTTTTTATTTCTTTCTTACTTTACTTTTTTTCTTTCTTTTTTTTTTTCTTTTTTGTCTTTCTTTCTTCTTTCTTTAAATTCATGCTTTCTTTTTTTTCTTGACTTTTCTTCTTTTTTCTTACTTTTTCTTTCTTTCTTTTCTTTTTCTCTTTCTTTCTTACTTTTTCTTTTTATTTCTTTCTTCTTTTCTTACTTGTTTGTTTGTTTCTTTTCTTTCTTCTTCCCCCTTTCCTTTTTTTTGACTCAAAAAGAAGAGTTTCGAGGGCTTTCAGGTTAAAAGAAAGGAGCCGATGAGTTTGGAAAACAAAATAATATAGGCGTTCTCTTATTAACGGCTGGCAAAAATCGTCTTGAACTTTAACACGCAAGATCTACTGGGCTTTTGTGAGAGGCTTGCTTTATTTTGTCTCGTTTTGTGTAGTTTTCAACGAAAGCACACACACTGCCTACCTTTTCCTTCATCTCACTCCCCACGTAATCCCTCTCCTTTCGCCCCCCCCCCCCCCCCCCCCCCCCCACCCCCCAAAAAAAGTCTCCATGTATTACAACTGAGATTGCTAGCCACTTCCATTTTTTGTGACACGATATTCATGTTGCTGTTATATTTTTTTTGTGTGTTAAAAAAACTCTTTCTTTGCAGGTTGATTTTAATTAAGCAGACACACACAACACACACACACACACACACACACACACACACACACACACACACACACACACACAGAGTTCAAAACACAAGGCGTTTTGTGCTACATTAAACCAGGTCCCCCCCCCTCTCTCTCTCTCTCTCTCTCTCTCTCTCTCTCTCTCTCTCTCTCTCTCTCTCCCTTCTCTCTCTCTGTCTCTGTCTCTGTCTCTATTTCTCTGTCTGTCTTTCTGTCTGTCTCTCACCTGAGTGATGTGGAGAAAATACAATAAGAAGGGGTGACGGTGGATAATTGAGAGAAGGAGTAACGAGTGAAGTTTCAAACAAAAGTAAGAAATCCAATGCTCCAACACGAGTAGTGTTTTGAGATAGTTATACACTGTGCTGCAGAGAGCGTCTTAGAGTAACGAAACACTCAGGTGTCAGCCTCTGAAGACAAAGTTAGTCTGGGGCAGGGTTCATGAGAAGCGGTTAACTGTCTTGACAGCTCCAGGGTAGTCACTATCCTGCTCTTAATGATGTTCTTAGCCTCTAAGTCCACTTATTGTCGGCTCGTCATGAATGCTGGCCATGCAAATGAACGGATTTTTCGGCTTACCGCTACGACACCGTGGTGTGCACTGTAGAGCTCAGCACTGAAGCTGGAGTGTTTCTATTTGCTTGTTGGTCTCTTGTTACATAACTTTTGCGCTTCGGATTTTACTGCCTTGTCTAATTACATCCTCCCTTTAAAGGCATAATTAATCTCATCCACAGGCTGTGACCTTATAATAAAATTCGTGTTCTCGAAGCCCACAATCTCATATTCTATTAATTTTCTGTCCATAACAAAGGAGATATTTTAGGCAAAAGAAAAAAAAAAAATAAAAAAAGAAACAATAGACAGATGGATTAAAAGTAACCACAGGAACGGACAGACAGTCAAACAGTTAGATAGATAAAATAAACAGACACACAGAATCTCTCTCTCTCTCTCTCTCTCTCTCTCTCTCTCTCTCTATATATCTCTATATATATATATATAGAGAGAGAGAGAGAGAGAGAGAGAGAGAGAGAGAGAGAGAGAGAGAGAGACTTTTACTAGATCTACATATTTTAATTCCCCAATACAGACAGACAGATATGGAATAAAAACTAGTTTCATGTAATACTGCAGGAGAACTCTTTCTTATGAACATAGGCTGATTGGCCCACGAACTCCTTCACGTGAACATAGTCTGATGAGCCTATAACTGTTCTTTCATGTGAACATAGGCTGACGAGCCTAGCCATACTGTTTCATGTGAACATAGGCTGGACCTTACTGACGACATACATACTGCCTTTGTTTTCATGTGAACATAGGCTGACGAGCCTACATACTGTTTCATGTGAACATAGGCTGACGAGCCTACATACTGTTTCATGTGAACATAGGCTGATGAGCTTACATACTATTTCATGTGAACATAGGCTGACGAGCTTACATACTATTTCATGTGAACATAAGCTGGCGAGCCTAAAAACCTCTTTCAAGTGAACATTGGCTGACGAGCCTACAAATTGTTTTCATATGAACAAAGGGTGATGAGCCTACATTTTTTTTTTCATGTGAACATGAGCTGATGAGCCTACAAAGTAGTTTATATGAACATAGGCTGATAAGCCTTCAAACTCTTTCATGTGAGCATAGTTGACAAGTTTACAAACTCCTTCATGTGAACATTGGCTGACCTGCCTACAAACTGTTCTATATATATGAACATGGGCTGATGAGCCTACGAATTGTTTCATGTGAACATAGGCTGAGAAGCCTACACACTTTCATGTGAACGCAGTAGGCTGACGAGCCTAAAACCTCTTTCAAGTGAACGTAGGCTGATGAGCCCACAAACTCTTTCATGTGAACATAGGCTGCTGAGCCTTTACATTCTTTCGTGTGGACATAGGCTGACCAGTCCACACAAACTGTTTCATGTGAATATAGGTTGATGGGTCTTCAGACTCCCTTGCTTCAGTCTCAATGGCAAGGGATGGGATTTGGACTGGGAGCCCAGATTCCCTCGATGTGCTGGGTACAGTGTCGCACAGCACCACAATCTACCACAAAACTAATTCACATTGATATGATCAAGGTAGATAACCTCGGCCATGCATGATCCTTGCCCCCCAAAACACATAACGTGTTTGTCACACACAAAAAAAAACCAAAACAAAACAAAAAAAACCCCAAGACGGGCGAAAGGATTTTTCTAGGCAGAACCAACAACCAAGTGGGTGACCACACTGTTAAGGAAAAAAAAAGAGCAGAACTAATTAAAAGAGAGTCAGAGACAAGATGAACATGATAGAACAGGATGTCTAGAACAAAAGCCGGGAGTGCGGGGGAGGGTGGGATACAACTGACACCGAAAGACACCCACCCCACTCCCCCACCCCCACCCCTCACACTCTCCTCCTCTCCCCTCACCCCCCACCCACCCCCTTCCAACCCCGTTTCTCAACTTAGTGGTGACTAGATGGTGAGCAAGGAAAGGGTTGGGGGAAGGGGGCTGGGGGTGGGGTGGGGGTGTCAGTCTGACGGTTTGGGTGGTGGGGGAGAGGGGGTTGGGGGTGGGGGGGGGGGGGGGGGGGGGGGAGGGCAGTAAGACAACGTCATAGTGGAAACAGCTTGTAATCTACGCCAGCCTACTCAGCCTTGCTTTAGCAGTGTGAAACCACCTTAGCAGTGTCTGCTGGTTTCACACGAGACTGTCACCATTTGGCTGTCAGTGGAAGGGCTTGGCGTGCTGTCCGTGTATTTATTTTTTTTTTTTTTTTCCTGCATCCCCCACTGCATTTTTCTTTTCCACTTCTTGTATTGGGTGACAGGATGTGTGTGTGGCTGAGCGGTTTTGTGCTGCCTGCACGTGTTTTTTTTCGTTAAGTTTGTGTCAGTACAGTTTAACTCTGGCGCGGAGAGGTGGTGTTCACGGGTTCAGGGTTGGAGGAAGGAGGCAAGAGAGTGAAGTGGCACTCGGATTTCAACGTTGAGTCAAGTGGGATCGCTGTCCCAGTGCAGTGGGGTTACTTTTGTCTGCTTCGGTGCAGATCAGCGGCTGGTCCTTAACCTTTTTGGGGTAGGAGGAAACCGCTGCGTGTTTTGGGGGAATCTCGATTCCCAACCACTGGCACATCTTCCCTTTGGTCGCCCCAGACCGGTTTCCCTTGGTGGGGAACGGCTGAACAGCCCCTGGGTTCTTCGCTGGGCCAGGAGCTGACCAGCATATCTACTCTCTTCATCTCCCCCTTTCACCCGCCGTTTTGGTGAGTTTCGTACTCAGTTATTTAGGCAAGTTTTTTTTTTTTTTTTTTTTTTTTTTTTTTATTTTTACAAGTTTAAGTTCATGGTTTAGAACATTC
>JADBJO010004531.1:107500-127500 GCA_016801955.1 Conus betulinus
TACACACACCCTCTCTTAGCACTAGAACGGTAAACAGTTGTCGTAAAACGCTTGTCGTAAACGCTTGGAGATACATGTTTCATAAGTTCCTCGTGTTGCGATGAGCGACACGCCCACACTGAGGAGAGGCTGGGGAGGGGGGGGGGAGGGGGGGGGGGGGGGGGGGGGGGGGGGGGTTGTTGGAAGGGGAAGGTAAGGATTGCATATTCATCTCTCCGCCTATCCCTGGTTAAACCACTTCAGAGATGTGAAAGGGGAGGCCGTCCGTGACAAAATTGGAGGGAGGAGAGAGGAGATGGGAGCACGAGAGGAGAGACTCTTCTCTTCAAGGAGGAGGGAGGATAAGAGAGAGGGAAGAGAAAAGAGAGATGAGAAAAGGAGCTTGTGAAGAGGATGGGATGAGAGAAGGAGAGAGAGAGAGTTCAGAGAGAAGAGACGGAGGGAGAGGACGAGAGAGAAGAGAGAGTTGAAGAGAGAGAGAGAGACAGGGAGAAGGAGCACAACGGAGGAGAGTTCTCCGGAGACCCGGTTAAACCCATTAAGGAACAGCGAGTGAGAGAATATAAGAAGACACAAACAGGGATGGAGAGGGGGGACATATACAATATGGGATGTTGAAAGTGAGAACAGAACAGAGAGAGAGAGCGCGAGTACGGAGAGAGAGAGGGAAGAGGAGAGAGAGGAGGGAGAGACAGAGAGACAGGGAGGAGAAGAGAAAAGAGAGAACCCAGGAGAGAGAGAAGAGAGAGAGGAGAGGAAGAGAGGGTGAATGAAAGAGATGACAAATGAGAGAGAGAGAGAGCAAACAGACAAAAGATAACAACTCTGAAAAAGAAAAAGAAAAACAACAAACAAACAAACAAACAAACAAATAATGAAAGAGTAACAAATCACCAATCAAACTACAAACTAATTCAGGTTTTAGCGACTCATCCACCGGTAGTCTTTTATGACTGTGATTGTCTGTTCAGTTTGGTTTGATTGTTATTTCAATAGAAGTAATGGACACAGGTGACGTCATCACACATGCATTCTATGAGGTATACAGTTTCCAACATGACGGGGTCAGACATTAGCCTTCTGAACAAAAAAAAAAAAAAATAATAAAACGAAATAAAAGGAGATAAAATGAAGTGAATACAAATCCAATCCAATTCAACTGAAATTAGAATGAAAACCATGTCGTATTCCATCAAAACAAGATTAAACAACACCCATGTCTTGTCATGTATATATACATCACACCAAAATGACGTAAGTAAACGAATCAATAATTTCACGTATGAAATGCATATATAAATATCTGCACTTTATTGTATCCTATTGCGTATGCCTGTCTTATTATGATGCTTTCATTCATTTTACACATGTACAGTGCATATATGAAATAAATAAATACATCGATAGCTAAATAAATGGACTAATGAATAAATAAATTGATCAATAACTAAATAAGATAAGTAAAGAAAGAGAGAAAGAAGAAGGAAATTAAGAAGAAAGAAAAAGAGACAAATGATTAAAACAACAACAACAAATAATTAGACAAAAGTAATTATTTTGAAAATGAACGAGATATACATAATAGATAAATAACTGAATAACTGAACAAATAACTAGATCAATAAGCAGATACACATTAATGAAATATATAATAGAATAAATAAATAAACAAATGATAAATACATACACCAACTAATCAATTGATCAGTAAAAATCATCAATGTTGTATAGCAATAAAGCAAATGAAACTGATGCGTCACCAGATTACCTCCTCATAGGCAGAGCCACAAAGACAAGACATATCTGTACAACACTAACCAAACAAAAAACAATGAAAAAGAACAAATTGATATGAACAATAACATCCAATCAACGATAAAACACGTAACGAACTGTAGCACAACCCAAATGGAGGACTGAAAAGTGCATAATGTACAAATGTACAGTATTTGATTATGTAAACAAATAACAAAAGAACAACAACTTAAGAAAAAGAAAGGAAAAGAAAAGTAAAACACAACCAATCTAATGAGCACGCTGAATGATTGCACAGCATGTCAACCTTAATGCTCTCATTTCATCCATAAAGTTGTGCCTGCTATATATGCCAAGTTATGAATGTACGAATGAATGAATGAATGAGTGAATGAATAAATGAATGAATGAATGAATGAATGAATGAACGAATAAATGACTGACTGACTGACTGAATATATGAACGAATAAATGACTGAATGAAAAAGCGAACAAAGGAATGAATAAATGAGTGACACGAAGAAACAAAAGTAATATGATCACTCTGTGAATTGATTCTTATTTCAAGTGCTGAAGCTGAACGGATCAGCGTTTGATTGAGCCACAGTCAAAACAAACAAACAAATAACACAATAATACATTATAATGTTTCGTAACGCATTTTCTAGCTGTCTATGTACCACTGATAACTTCCTGACAATGCACCGAAATCTCAAAAATCAGAAACATCTTTTTTATTGTTGAAAGAGAGAGGAGAAGAGAGAGAGAGAGAGAGATCGATGACGGGAGGAGGAGTGAGGAGAGAGAGAGAGAGAGAGAGAGAGAGAGAGAGAGAGAGAGAGAGAGAGAGGAGAGAGAGGGAGAGAGAGAGGAGAGAGGGAGAGACGGGAGAGAGAGAGAGAGAGAGAGAGAGAGAGAGAGAGAGAAGAGACGAGTAGCGGAGAGAGAGAGAGAGAGAGAGAGGAGAGAGAGAGAGAGAGAGAGAGAGAGAGAGAGAGAGAGAGAGAGAGAGAGAGGAGAGGGAGGGAGGGATTGAGAGAGGTGGTGGGAGGTAGGGAAAGAGAGAGAGAGAGAGAGAGAGAGAGAGAGAGAGAGAGAGGGGAGGGTGGTGGTGGGGGTGGGGTGGGGGCTTTGTGTAACAATAATCTTTATAAGGTGACCAGTATCACCGCCATTACAATAATAGCCCCAATCACCACCGACAAAGACCAAAGTATACGACTCAAAAGAATGTAAGGATATTTTTTTTCTTAAAAGCTAAAAATCTGACATCATGAAACGAAAATCAATATGACACGAACATTCTCCCGACAGACTGTCCATGAATATGTCTGACGACTGATTAATAAAAACAAACAACAACAACAAAACAAACAAACAAACAAACAAACAACCTCCCCAGCAAAACAAACAACCCCCCAAAAAAAAAAAAAAAAAAATTTGAGAAAAGAATTGCAATTTATAATTTTTGCGAGCGTCTGTGCCTTCTTGAGGTCGATACATCAGTTCGTTTTTTTTGGTTTTTTTTTTTTGTGGTCCAAATCGTCAAAATCACTTTTTGCACGTGCAAGTACTGTCCTTACCATGCCAGACATTGTAACGTCCTCTGCAGGCATTCATACCGCCAGCCTGTAGAGAAACCGTTCCTGGCCCATACCCCTGTCTGTGTTCTTGAAAGTCTTTGGCATGTTCTTTTCTCTGCTAACCCCTTCTTGAACACTCAGATGGTGATGGCAGTTGCCCGCACGAAGCTGGCTGTCCTCCGCAGGTCCACCAGGTCCCCGTAGAGCTTGGCCCTCGGAGCCACTGGGTCCGGCCATGTGTCCTGCCTGGCAGTAGCATGGAGGGTGACGGTCCTGTAGTATGTGCTCGGTGTCCATGTCGGCCTCTCTACATGAGCATATGGCAGACTGGCCAGTCTTGTACTTTTTGTACATGTGTGCATTCAGTCTGTCATGTCCAGTCCTTAGTCTGAACTGTAGCTCTTGGTCTCTGCTTAGGTGGTAGTAGCAGTCGGCCTGGTTGGAATGTGGGTGTTGCTGTTTCCATGTCCTCCTGTAGAGTGTTTCAATCAATGTCTTCTCTTCAGGGTAGGACACCTCTATGTCATTTCGTTCCAGTTGTCCCCCCCCCCCCCACACTTTTCCTTGGCCAGTCTGTCCGCCTTCTCATTTCCTTGGATCCCACAACGGGCGGGGATCCACCGAGAAACAAGTTTGGCATTTTCACCAAGATTTTGCAGAGCTGTATCCAGACAGTTCAGGTCCTTCCGGCGGTGATTTTGGAGTGTATTCTCTAGTAACAACCCAATTTATTACACGCCAGCCAGCTGTGCCAAAGCCCATCGTTTGGTGCGTATGCCGTTGGTATATTGACACCGAGCATCTGGAGTGGTGTGTATGCTGTTGGTATATTGACACCGAGCATCTGGAGTGGGTGTGTATGCCGTTGGTATATTGACACCGAGCATCTGGAGTGGTGTGTATGCCGTTGGTATATTGACACCGAGCATCTGGAGTGGTGTGTATGCCGTTGGTATATTGACACCGAGCATCTGGAGTGGTGTGTATGCCGTTGGTTTATTGACACCGAGCATCTGGAGTGGTGTGTATGCCGTTGGTATATTGACACCGAGCATCTGGAGTGGTGTGTATGCCGTTGGTATATTGACACCGAGCATCTCGAAGGAAAACATTATTTACGTGAGCTCTCGAAGAAAAGAAAATGTTTTGTTTACCCTTTCGTGCTGTGGCCCACTTAGTCACCGAAACATTGCCGCACGGATGCGTTGATGGTCGTGAACAAATCACACAGTGACTGGTTTACGACCTGTAGAACGGTCCCTGACTCAGACAGACTAGTCGTCAGCATCCTACGTGGAGGGCATTAGCGAGGGTGCGTGCCTCTTAGGGGGGGGGGAGAGAGAGAGAGAGAGAGAGAGAGAGAGAGAGAGAGAGAGAGAGAGAGAGAGAGAGAGAGAGAGAGAGAGAGAGAGAGAGATTAGGCAAAAGAATAATAAAATGGTGCATTTACGATATCACAGGAGAACAGAAAATAAAGAACTGATAAATATACTTCTGGTCCATTTCATCACTATAGTTCTTTGACTTTCTGTGAGCAAGTCAGTTCATAAGATAAAGTAAAAGAACTTCACACCAGGGGAAGTAAAGGAAGATATGGACTGAATGAGTTCCTTCCCCTGTGGTGTCGGAAACAGGTTCTAAATGTCACCGTTCCTATCCCCACAAAGCATGACATTTTTACGAAAATGTATTGTGTGTTGCTTTATAGACCTTTACCAATGTATAAACAGTAATTTTGCGATGTTCATTTTCAGAGGAAAGTTTGTTAGAACGGAACCTAGATTAATCCACTGATCAGGATCCGGATCGCTGAGCTGATCCACGCCCAAATTTAATGGATTCGTCCTTGAAACGCAGTCCAGCTCTCCAGCAAGTTTTAACACTTTAAGTTTTGTAGTTAGTGAGTAATCTGACTGACAGACTGGAAAAAAAAAACAACAACCCTACCACAGAAGATAAAAATAAAACAGAATCTCCAAGGCGAAATTCACCATAACAAAAACAACAAGCATCACCATAATCATTGTAATAGTAATGATGATGATGATGATGATGATAATGATGATGATATGATGATGGTGATGATGATGATGATGATTATGATGATGATATTATGATGATGATGATGATGATGATGATGATGATGATGATGATGATGATGATGATATGATGATAATGATGATGACGATGATGACGATGATGATGATATGATGATGATGATGATGACGATGATGATGATGATGATGATGATGATGATGATGATGATGATGATGATGATGATGATGATGATGATGATGCTGACGACGACGACGACGAAAAGGATAACGATTTGTGATGAAAAAGGATAACAATCTGTTGTCAACGTTTTCGATTATGCAGCTGAGACTTGCGGGTCTTTTCAACGTAGAGCGATTGTTTCAGTCAAGAACAACAAACAAGCACAAGCAAACAAACAAACAAACAAAGAAACAAACAAACAAAAGAACAAGCAAACCAACAGATTTTCACGACGATCACCATGCTGATCCCAACTGTGCTGATAAAGATGAATATAATGGCCACGATCATGATTATCTACAGCATATGCCGATGAGCAACAAGGTTTATTTACCCTTATGCATGTATGACTCTCACAACGATTTAAAAACATTTGCAGGTGGTCTTTACAACGATGATGACGAAGTTGGTCATGTGGGTTTCCAGTGACGGTGATGCTGATGGTGACTATGATGACGGATCAGTAGACGTAGTCGACGTGATGCTAAATAACAACTTCAGCAAAGACAAACATGCCACTGTACAACGGTGAAACTCGGTGAAGTATGCAATATACGAAACGAAATATCTGCAACATTTGCATTGATTCACAACTGCCTGTCTTCAAATCTCTTCTCCCTGATCTACAAAAACTGATACGATTTCCATCCCCACCCAGCCCAACGTAAAAAAGGGGGTGGGGGTGCGGTGGGGGAGAAATACCAAAACAAAGCAAAACCAAAACACGATCAAATAACGAAACACTAGCAAATATGTATGATGGGCTTGTCTGCTCGACAAATGAAGGGTACAAATTATTTCGCAAATAACAGAACGATACAGACTGATTTCTGAAAAAAAAAAGCAAACATCAACAATAACGAGAGCAACACTAAACCACCACAACAACGACAACAACAACAACGACGACGAAAACAACAACAGCAACAACAAGAACAGTAACAACACGAACAGCAGCAACAACACAACAACAACAACAGCAACAACAACAACAGCGACAACAATAACACTCAGCGAAGTAGACACCCTAAAGAGATAAGTAAATAGATAAATACATGAATGAACAAAAAGAGGACAGATTTAAAAACAAAACAAAGAAGAACACACTGCACAAACCTACGAAAGAATGAAGGCAAAGACCGTTCCTTATAAGAAAAAAATATTCGTGTTCGTAAACAGAACAAAACGAAAAAGCTGATTATTCTTGAAAAATAAAGATAAATGACTAACTCCTTAAAAAACACATATACGCATAATTTCTACCCGCACAAAACAAAGGCACATGGGTTTGTCACACACCAAACACAGACATTTGGATCTTACGCAGACAAAAACATGTCACCTGGTTTCTTCCTTCACAAGACAAAGACAAGCTGCTCTTTCAGAAACGAAACAAGAACACAAACCACTTCATCGAAACCAAACCAAAGACAGAGTGACTGACAAAACAAGCGGACGTAATTTCTTCGTAAACATATCAAACACGCAACACTTGTTCCAAAACTAATCAAGACATGCATTTTTCTTCATTTGTCTGATCTGATGTGTTGCCCTAATGGCAATATCCCACAGTCTTGATTTCGGATCCTCCCAAATACAATCATACCCATCTGGTCTTTCACAGGAAGCAATCGCTATCAGGTCTTCTCAAGGCAACCCACCAGGAGGTCATACTGTACAGCTCTTCACTCACCTTGATGATTGCTCTTCGCTGCCTGTTCTGGTCCACCATACGCAGAACACCATCCACTGAACCCCCCCTACTGAGGACACTAACTGCTCGGTCGCTAGAGCCAACATGAGTGAGCGATCCCCTCTGGAGGACGCTACCATGTCCGTCCATTAACAGTCCCCATGAACTTGTTACAATGACCACTTCCAAATCACCAAGTCCAGAGACCCGGTTAGGAAATCGAAACTGAGGTCACCACGAGAGTAGGGCATAAAGGGCCACAGATTTGAGGTCACCATGACAGCAGGGCATAAAGGGGCCACAGATTTGAGGTCACCATGACAGCAGGGCATAAAGGGTCACAGATTTGAGGTCACCATGACAGCAGGGCATAAAGGGCCACAGATTTGAGGTCACCATGACAGCAGGGCATAAAGGGCCACAGATTTGAGGTCACCATGACAGCAGGGCATAAAGGGCCACAGATTTGAGGTCACCGTGACAGCAGGGCATAAAGGGCCACAGATTTGAGGTCACCATGACAGCAGGGCATAAAGGGCCACAGATTTGAGGTTACTATGGCAGTTAGGCATAAAGGGCCACAGATGTGAGGTCACCACGAGAGCAGGACATGTAGGGCCACAGATTGTGAGTAGTTTTTTTTTTTTTCCTGATGACCAATTGAGAACGAGCCTAATGATGATGATGATGATGCAATGCAATTCCATTCTGGTCTGAAACTGCATAATAGGCTTGTATTTCACGCCTTCTTTCATTGTCTATCCAAGCGTTAGTCCGGCATGTCAGATACAACAAACACCTCCAACACTGATTAGAAAATTTGAGCAACAAACATAATGGTGCATCCATTACATTTGAGAAACGCGTCTGCGTTGGTCCAGTATTCCTATATGACCCCATAGGAGAATTTTTCCCTAGTAGGAGCCGAAGGGGCCGAAAACATTGCCAACAAATTAACTTACTCTGCAACATAGCAGCGGATACAAAATGCACATCTCTGTAACTGATACAAAGACACACAACTATGTCCTGAACAAAACAAAACAACATAATTTCCCCTTATACAAGTAAACAAAGACACATCTTTAGATAAAACTCGTGTGTCTATGTGCTAGCTATACATCTGGTTCCAAAGGGTTTTAATTCACAGGCAGGGAGCATAGCAGACACTGAAATCGACCCCTTGAAAACCAGGGAGTTCTACAGACACACTTGCGTTTAAGGAAAAAGAGCGCATGAAAAAAAATCTTTCACCAGTAAGCACTTATAGTAGTTTCCTTTTTTTTTTTCCAAGAGAAGGTCAGTACGACCTGCAAGGAACAGGTCTTTCATTCTGTGATGAGCTCATCAGGCTTCTATGGATCCTGAACACCTACTGGTTTAATGAGTTGAGTTCCTCAAAACACTTACTGGTTTGATGAAGTTGAATTCCTCATAGCAAAACCTACTGGTTTGATGAAGTTGAGTTCCTCAAAACACCTACTGGTTTGATGAAGTTGAATTCCTCATAGCAAAACCTACTGGTTTGATGAAGTTGAGTTCCTCAAAACACCTACTGGTTTAAATGAAGTTGAGTTCCTCATAGCAAAAACTTCTAGGGACAAGTTGGTCTTTCGCCGTAAACTTCAATCTGCTGTACAAAAAAACACACACCATATGAGCAGACAGGAAGCTCTGGTAAATCGAGTAGATCCTTCTGCATATATGAATAATGTCTCCTGAAAGCAAACAAATGCACCAAGTGAAGAGGAAAATAAAAATGTTACAGAAGATGTTAGGCTAAAACTTACCTGAAATTCAAAAGGCCAAAATTCATCATGGAAGATGGTAACTATGGATAAAAAAAAAAATCCACTAGGATGAAAAATCACTTTTATACGAAGCAGCTGAATTACTCTTACAATTTTTTTTCATCTTGTTGAGTCATCTTCATAGTGGCGGTGAAGGAGCTGTTTGCGCGCGCGCGCGCGCGTGTGTGTGTGTGTGTGTGTGTGTGTGCGCGCGCGCGCGCGTGCGTGCATGCGGGTGTGCGTGTGTGTGTATGTGTGTGTGCGTGTAGGTGCGCGCGCGCGCGCGCGCGCGTGTGTGTGTGTGTGTGCGTGTGTGTATGTGTGTGTATGTGAATACTCATTGCGCATAGCTGGCATTATCGTACTTCAACAAATAAGCAAAAATAAATAGCTTACTGCCTTTCCGAAAGGGCCCTGTGGAAGAATATACATCAACACAACAAAGAAGTATTCGCATATGTAAATTATTTCATTCATGAAAACACTGTACACTGTACAAATAATGGAGGAGTAGCCTTTATAAGAAGAATGGGTTAAAGAGAGAGAGAGAGAGAGAGAGAGAGAGAGAGAGAGAGAGAGAGAGAGAGAGAGAGAGAGAGAGGTGGGGTGGGGGGGGTGGTGTGGTGAGGGATTGAAGTAGAAGAGGGAGGAAGAGTTCAACCAATACGGTCTCCGACGAAGTTCAAGAAAGTACCTTTAAAAAGAAAAAAAAAAAAAGTACAAATGACACGTAGAGGTGCTAAATGTTAACAGGGATGATACAGTCACCAATTGATTGTCGAAGTTTTTGTTTTCCGCTCAGGGTATTCCACACGTTTTCAATCGTTTCTCATAGTTGTTTAGAAAGTTGTCAAACTGGTTTTTCCAGTCCACAATATAGCGCGCGTCTTCCACTCGTGAAACTTGTTTCCACTCTTTTTTCCATCGTGGACATGTCACCTGAAAACAAAACAAACAGACCTTCACATCAAAGGGAGAGCGCGGACACCTGTCATGGTCGGACACAATTAACTTCTACACAGATTCTATCCTTTAGCCTATGAACCATCGCTGAATCGACTCTTTAGGGTCAGGATCGGCACCCAAATTAAATTGGTTTGTTCTTTGGGCCAGTTTCAATCTTTCCGGATGTGCAGGTCTTCTGTTTATTTGCTTTTGCGTCATTTTAAAGACACACAGACAGAAGAAGGAAACAAACTAACACACGCTTGAGAAAAGTAATTTCCTTCACAAACAAATCTTATTTGAAGCCAGGAAAATTATCAAACCCCTATTTTGGTTAAAAAAAAACTGGAAATAAGTTTCCTTTAATTTTAATTCAAAGAATTTCATACAAAACATTCAACATGGGCCAGAGCACATCATTAACAACGAAGAGAACATGATTAAATCATGACATGTACCTGGCAGGCAAAATGTGTACCGATTCATGTCTCGATAAGACAGAAATGGCGTTAAGTCTTTTCTTTTATGTGTAAAACAAGTAGGAAAAAAAAAGGCATCGTCTATCGTTAAAATGTAAACCGCAAATGCACGCTCGGGTTCCACGCCCAGACGGACACATGCCATTACCTCCAGAGTAAATGCATGCACCATGGGAATCTAACAGCACATTTGAAGGTCTGGTTGGCCTGGCGTTTAAAGCCTTGTTATTAGGTCACAGGTACCCGATTCACTTCTCGATTGAGACACTCAGTAGAAGAGATCGTTTTTTCCCTTGTCAACATCTCTGTTGACTCCACCCCCTATCCCCCCCCCCCCCCCCCTCGTCCCCTGTATCCTGGTTTGTTTTATGAGTCTTTAAACCGTGGTGTAAACACGTACAAAGAACAATAAGCTCGTTAATGCCATTACATCTTCCGTAGAGAAGTAGGTCATTAGGTTCAGACGGGATGAATCTCTCTCTCTCTCTCTCTCTCTCTCTCTCTCTCTCTCTCTCTCACACACACACACACACACACACACACACACACACACACATACACACAACCACTGACGCAAGCACAAACACATGTATCTATCTATATATCTATCTATCTATCTATCTATCTGGGAGAGAGAGAGAGAGAGAGAGAGAGAGAGAGAGAGGAGAGAGAGAGAGAGAGAGAGAGAGAGAGAGAGAGAGGATTTCTCACACTCTTTCACACTGATCAGCACACGCAGACAAAACGAACTCTTACTTGCAAAACAGCAGAACGTCCAAATCCAATGCTAGTCGCAGCCACAGCGCATGCGTCACGTCAAGAAAAGCAGGTCCCCAGTCATGCGCAAAGCGTAGGAAGAGATCTTGCCGACATGCGCATGCGTATTATGGTCATGTCACATGCTTCAGAAAGGAGAGACTGCCATGCAAGAGATGCTGATATAAATGAATTGCAATACATATTAAGTTCACACGTTTAAAGTTAGAGAGAGAGAGAGAGAGAGAGAGAGAGAGAGAGAGAGAGAGAGAGAGAGAGAGAGAGAGAGAGGATTGTTCCTTATTTCTGTTACTTTTCGCTGTCTCAGCTTCCATTTCCCCAAGATCGCGTGACCCCCCCCCCCCCCCCCCCCCCCCCCCCCCTGCTATATGGCTGTGAAACCTGACAAGTGAAGACCACCCAGGAGAAGAAACTCGACGCGTTTTGACACTAAGTGTCAGTGTCTATCTAAGATCTTGGGCATCAAATGGTCAGACTTGGGCATCTAGAGGTCAGGGAATGGTCCAAACAGCTCCCCGTGTCAACCATCAACTGCAGACGGTGCCTCCACTGGCTGGGTCATGTCTTGAGATCACCCTCATCAAGACCTGCAAACCAGGCCATTATAATGGACCCTAGCAGGCCAGACAACAAGAGGACGACCCGGGATGAGCTGGCGACAGACAGTGGAGAGAGAGAGAGACCTCAGACTGGTTGACAGAAGATGGAGTGACACCAGCAAACTGGCTGAGGACCGTGCACAGTGGAGAGAGACCTCAGACCGGTTGACAGAGGATGGAGTGACACCAGCAAACTGGCTGAGGACCGTGCACAGTGGAGAGAGACCTCAGACTGGTTGACAGAGGATGGAGTGACACCAGCAGACTGGCTGAGGACCGTGCACATTGGAGCACCGTGACTGCCTCATGCGTCGCAAGACGCGGGAGCGTGTAAGTCTAAGTAAGTCACCTTGCTCATTCTGTCTCCTCATCACGCAGCCACATCCAGGTTTTGTCCTGTCGCGCAGCCCCAGTATTGGTTGTCCACAGGGAGCAGTGATCATGAAGTCGTCATTCGGCAACCCACCAGCGAAGACACTGCGCTGCTACCGAATCGCTTTGGTGATCTTGCGGGGCACCTGTTCTCATCCATTACCTGCAGGATGCAACCCACTCTAAGGCCCCCCACTAAAGCCCTCTGGAAGGAGAGCTCACTCACGCCGATTCTGTCACTTAGCAATTAGTGACGTCAGTAGGGGGGGGGGAGTGGGAGATTAGTAGATGATGTCCTGCGTATGTTGGATCAGAACAGGCGCCACTGAACACCACCGAAGTGACTCGGCAGCAGTGCAGTGTCTCCTGCGGTGGTTTGCCTCTGGATGACTTGACATTGACTGCTCTATGTGGTTTGCCGGTGCCGGGGACGCGGCAGGCCGGGCCGGGATGTGGGTGTGGACAGGGGGGTCGGGAATGTGTGGGTGTCGTGGGTGCGATGCCATTGAGGTGGCACAGAAGAGGGGACAAGAAAAAGGCCTCCACCGAAGATAACCATGGCTGTTTCGCAGAGCCGGCTTCAGTTAGTGTCCCCTTCTAGGGAGGTACCCATGGCCATCTTACAACATTCGCCATGAACTTGTCGGTATGGGCGACTTGGACATGAACTGACTACAATATGGACGACTTCCACATGAACTGACTACAAACATGGCGACTTGGACATGAACTCACTACAATATGGGCGACTTGGACATGAACTCACTACAATATGGGCGACTTCCACATGAACTCACTACAATATGGGCGACTTCCACATGAACTCACTACAATATGGGCGACTTGGACATGAACTGACTACAATATGGGCGACTTGGACATGAACTGACTACAATATGGGCGACTTCCACATGAACTGACTACAATATGGGCGACTTGGACATGAACTGACTACAATATGGGCGACTTGGAGATGAACTGACTACAATATGGGCGACTTCCACATGAACTGACTACATATGGGCGACTTGGACATGAACTGACTACAATATGGGCGACTTGGACATGCACTCACTACAATATGGGCGACTTCCACATGAACTGACTACAATATGGGCGACTTGGATATGAACTCACTACAATATATGGGCGACTTGGACATGAACTGACTACAATATGGGCGACTTGGACATGAACTGACTACAATATGGGCGACTTGGACATGAACTGACTACAATATGGGCGACTTCCACATGAACTGACTACAATATGGGCGACTTGGACATGAACTGACTACAATATGGTCGACTTGGAGATGAACTGACTACAATATGGGCGAGTTGAAGATGAACGGGACTACAATATGGGCGACTTGGAGATGAAGTGACTACAATATGGGCGACTTGGAGATGAACTGACTACAATATAGGCAACTTGGAGATGAACTCACTGTGGGCATTGATATGGAAAGGAGCTGCACACTGAGGTCACCCAGAGGCCAAGACATGAAGGCCACAGGGATTTGGATTTCTCTTGATCTGTCTGTTCATTTATTTATGTATTACTTTATTCACTTGTGTGTGTGTGTGTGTGTGTGTGTGTGTGTGTGTGTGTGTGTGTGTGTGTGTGTGCGCGCGCGCGCGCACGCATGTGTATGTTTGTGTGTATGTATGTATGTATGTGTGTATGTATGTATGTGTGTGTATGTCTGTCTGTCTGTCTGTCTGTCTGTATGCATGCATGCATGCATGCATGCATGCATGCTTGTATGTATGTATGTTTGTATGTACGTATGTATGTATGTATGTATGCATGTATATATATATATATATATATATATATATATATATATATATATATATATATATATATATATATATATATGTATGTATGTATGTATGTATGCATGTATGTATGCATGTATGCATGTATGTATGCATGTATGTATGCATGTATGTATCAAGTCAGTTCTACACTACTTTCGTTGACATCAAGGACGCCTATGGGAGCATTGATCACAGAGTGATGTTGGATGCGATGCAGAGCGCCGGCTACCCCCAGCACATCATCGACGTGACGGCGGATATCTACACCAACTCTACATTCCAGGTGCAGACGGGAGACACATCCACGCCCAGGATTACCAGGCATCGTGGCATTGTGCAAGGCTGCCCATGGTCAGCTGTTGTCTTCATTCAGGCGTTGGACCCGTGGATTCGGTGGATGGAGCAGCCGTTCACACCAGCTTCAATGCCTTCTCCATGTCAGGCATACATGGATGATGTATGTGCCAGTGCTCGCTATGAGGAGAGCTTACAAGAAATGATAGATAAGACGGAAACCTTCCTGCATTACACCGGAATGGAAGTGAAACACAGAAAGTGTGCCACCGTTCATGGACAACGCACAGGAAACAACTGGGCCTCTACAGATGTGACTGAGAACGTCCACGTGACGCTGCAAGGGGAAGATACACCGATGTATGGAAAAGATGAGCCGTACCAGTATCTTGGATTTCAAACAAATCTGGCTGGAACTTCTGAGAAAGAGCAACTAGCACAGGCGAGCGAGGAATTCGAAAGAACGCTAGAAAAAATTTTCGCTCTCACCTTTACCATTGTGCAAGAAAATTGATGCTGTAAACGTCATGGCTTCCTCAAAATTGAGCTTTTATTACAGCATTCAAAATTCACAGAAAAACTTCTGAAGACTCTGGAAGATAAGATAGTTTGATTTTGTTCGCATTCATCTCAAGCTAAATTCTTCTACCAATCGAGCGCACATGTTCCTTCCCCGAAAACAAGGCGGCCTTGGTCTGTTGAAACCAAGTACCATGTACTACGCCAAACGCATCTCATTCCTGATCTCTGTTCTCAACAGTGATGACCAACATGTCAGAATGGTAGCGCGCGCAACAGTTTCCATCTCCACATGGAAAAGAGAAAAGTGCCTCACGCAGATCCAGACGACAGCAATTTTGGAGGATATGCCACAGACTCCGAAGGGAAGTTAAGGAAAGGCAGTAAGGTCACTGGGTCACGGTCTTCCTTCTTCGTGAGCTCCATGAGCTGTGTGTGCGACTGGATCTAAGGCTGGAATTCGATGAAAAACAGCGACAGTTTCGGAGTAGTACTCCCAGCTTCTGAGGATGGAGTAGTTCAAATGCGCTACAGTAATTCTAAACAATTGTACAGCGCAATCAAAAGAATGCAAATGGACAAGGATACGCACCATTTTCAGCAGCTGCAACAACAAGGGAGAATCATCCGGGTTGCAATTCCGGATGCGGCAATGACCCACTCCATAGGACACCTCACCAACACCAACGTCAATGACCAAATAACCAGGTTCATCAGCAAGGGACGTCTACAGCTGCTGGAGACCAATGCAGTGAACAACATCTACTATCCTGATACTTACCGGAGAGAGTGTGCTTTGTGCGGGTTTCGTTCTGACACAATTCCCATGCCTTGAATGGATGTCGTCAACTGAGGGGCCTCTACACACAAAGACACGACAGATGCGTTGAGATCATCAGAAGAAAGGAGCTACAGAAATGCATTGCGACGGATTTTGTGGATGTTTTTCAATAGGCCTGTCTCTATAAACGGTGTTGAAGATCTGCCAAGGCTGAAACCTGATCTATGCTTCATCGACCATCGAAACTCGGTGGCATTCGTCATCGAGATTTCAAACCATTTGACGCATTCATACAAACATGCTATGAGGGCAAATTTCAAAAGTACATGCCTCTTTGCTATGCTCTTAGTGATGCCGGATTTAGCACGAAAGTGTTTGTTCTTGTAATAGGTTCACTAGGCATAGTTCATAAAAGAGTGGTTTCAGGACTTTCAATGTTAGGACTGCCCATAACAAAATGTAAACAACTCGCAAAATACTTGAGCATGTCTGTCATGATTGGGTCTAGGCGTGTTTGGTCAAGGCGGAATCACCTCATGAACCAGCATTGAAACTGACAGATGTTGACTTTCAAACTGTGCCTTAAATAGTGTCAGCTGACTAAAGCACTGACAGACATGTATGAATGCATGCATGTATGTATGTACTGATTTACATATCTATTTGTTTATCTGTTTATTCATTTCATTTTAATTCCTGATTTGTTTTTCCGTCTATTTATTTATTTTTGATGATCGACAAGGGTGACGATGAAAGAAGATAATGCTGAGAAGTTTCATTCTGGTCTGAGAGTACATGACAAGGCTTGGGAGGTACAGACACTTGCAGTGTTGGTCAGGAAATTCGAGCGACACTCTGAGTCGTGCATCAATCAAGTGGACGAAACTCGAAGGTGACATTCCAGTCTTCGATTGTGAGCCCATAGCATACTCAAACCAAGGGCCCGGTGGGGCCCAACAATACTGACAAGTATATTCCTCAAATGGGATCGAACCTACGACCTCCAGAACCCGCAAAATCACGACACTGACCACTAGCACTGTACCAAGTGGCTGAAATGACCATGAGTTGGCAGTGGACGGAGGCTCTAAAATTGAAAATGATGAAGGTTTAAGGTCAATGTCAATCCCGGCCCAGAAACCACGATGCCAGGCAAGTCAGAGTTTTTAACAAAAACATTCAAAAAACAAAAAACAAACAAACAAAAAAAAAGACTGCGCACAAGTAGTATTGCTATTAAAACGCGAATACGCCATAAGAGAGAGAGAGAGAGAGAGAGAGAGAGAGAGAGAGAGAGAGAGAGAGAGAGAGACAGACAGACAGACAGACAGACAGACAATGAGAGACAGAGATAGAGAGAGAGACAGAGAGAGATACACACAGAGAGAGACAGAGACAGATAGAGAGAGAGAGAGAGAGAGAGAGAGAGAGAGAGAGAGAGAGAGAGAGAGAGAGAGAGACAGACAGACAGACGGACAGACAGACAGACAGACAGAGAAGAAAAAATACACAAAGCCTTGGCCAGGACTATTCATTCTCGACCACGTATTGATTGCACATTCAATGAAACTTATAGTTCACTTTAAAACATTTTAAAGAATAAAAACCTCGGAAGAAACGTCTTTGAACAGGCCGTCAAAAGAGTGTGCTGTATAAAGTGCTCATGTCTGATGTCGTACAAATCGCAACACACACAATAAAGTAAACTGAGACCGAAAGGGCATCACACAGTTTGTCACCACCAACATCCCCCCCCCCCCTCCCTGCTCCCACGAGATGAAATATTCGTTGCAAGCTGTATCAAGTTTGGATTGGGTTACGTAGGGGCAAACCAAGGAGTTCAAAGCATTAAATACTTTTGACGTAAATTTAAAGACAGTTATCTCGTCTCGTGGCAAGATTGGGATTTCCACATTAAAAACAGCGATAGATTTCATTTTAAATAGAACATTTTGCAAAATACATGACGTCAAGCCTTAGCTGTAAACGGATTTACCCAAACATCCAATATTTATTATGACAAGGTTTAGATGTGGTGTTTTGGAAAATGCTGTACATTATTATTGTTATAAGAAACACACTAAAATTATTTTACGTTGTCCTCTTTGCGAAAGGAGAGTTGAAAACGAATTTGCATTTTGTGTTTATGTTTCCCTGTATTAAGTGAATTTAGAACGCGACATACACCACAAGAATATTACAATCATCTCAACCAGTTTCGCTGAAGTGTGCTTTTAGCTTCTAGAAAAGCTAGCGTTATGAGAAATGTATCGACTTACTTTTGCAAAGCATTTCAGTTGATGTCATGACGGACGGAATCTAGTGATTTCTAACTTTGCTGATAGCCTAATACTGTGTTATACAGTACATGTTTTGTACCCATTCTTCATGAGGGGCAAAGGCCTTAATGAATAAACGTCATTCATTCATTCATTCATTCATTCATTCATTCATTCATTCACAACTTACCCCCAAACCTGCTTTTTAAGCTGGAACGCTTGTCACCTTTTAAAAGGTTTGTTTGACGTGCAAGTCAGCTCCCCTGTGAACTAGGTGTCTACACTGTTAATTAATCAATTCTGAGTTCTTCTTCCGTAGGCTGCAAACCCCCAAGCGAGATCCGATGAAAAGCTTGAACCTAATCATGATGCGTGGACCAAAAAAAAAAAAAAAAAAAAAAAAAAAAAGGGGGGGGGGGGGGGGGGGGGGGGGGGGGAGATGAAGGATGAAGGCGGGGGTGGTTGGGTGGGGCGGGGGTGGAGGGACGAGGGCGAGAGGGGTACAAGCCACTTTTGCCGAGGTGATTTGGAGCGGATTCGTTACGTTATACATATTAATGTTTCCCGTAAGAGCCGACGTCGGTGTCACAGATTGTTGCTCTCAATACATGCAGACCTAGTCTTTGCCACAGAGAAGTTTAATCTCTCCCTCTCTCTCCCCCCCTCCACTCTCTCTCCCTCCCTCCCTCTCTCTCTCTCTCTCCCTCCCTCCCCCTCTCTCTGTCTGTCTCTCTCTCTCTCCCCGCCCTCTCTCTCTCTCTCTTCTGTCTGTCTGTCTGTGTGTCTCTCTATCTCTGTCTCTCTGTCTGTCTCTCTCTCTCTCTCTCCCCCCTCTCTCTCTCTCCTCTCTCTCTCTCTCTTCCTTTCTGTCTGTCTGTCTGTCTCTCTCTTCCTTTCTGTCTGTCTGTCTGTCTGTCTGTCTGTCTGTCTGTCTGTCTGTCTGTCTGTCTGTCTCTCTCTCTCTCTCTCTCTCTCTCTCTCTCTCTCTCTCATGCTGCTGTAAGCACTTTAATCCCTGACCACAGTGTCTGCCAACGTTTGACCCTATCCATCCAACCCCTCTCCTTCTCCCCTTCCCCACCCGCGTCCCGTCCCTACTCTCCCCCATTACCCCAGTGGCCAGTGGCCAGTGGCCTGTTCGGCGTTGACATTCCCCTTCCCCTTCCCCACCCCCACCCCTTACTGTCTGTTGGCCTGTCTGTCTGACTGTCAGTCTATCTCTCTCTCTCTGTCTCTCTCTGTTTGTCTCCCTCCCTACCCCTCCTCTCTCTCTCTCTCTCTCTCTCTCTCCTCTCTCTCTCTCTCTCTCCTCTCCCCCCTCCCTCCCTCTCTGACGCACGCGCACGCACCTAAAGACACGAGAATGCATACGTGCATATACGCACACACATATCCACAAAACACACGCATGCCGACAAAAACCACATACATACACGCGCAGAGAGAGAGAGAGAGAGAGAGAGAGAGAGAGAGAGAGAGAGAGAGAGAGAGAGAGAGAGAGAGAGGAACTTATGCAATTCAAAGATGGACTGAAGGAGAAAAAAAAAAGTAGGTATGCAAATTCACATCGTCACCGGCACTACACCTTCATGCCTCCCAGTTTTTCTCCCTTTTAACACCCCTCCTCCACCCTGTCTTCTGACTCACTCTCTGAGTCTTAAAAAAACGAAAAAAATTAAAAAAAATGATAATCTCCCACACGACCAATGAATGGCAGTTAGGTTCGAGCCGTTAGCAAGAAATCTTAGGAAACTTGGACAGCGGGTGGCTTTCACAAAAGAAGCAGCCCTCCCCCCCCCCCCCCCCCCCCCCCCCCCCTTTCCTTTCACACCTCATGGAAGAGTTTAGGCCCTTTGCTCCTCTCTAACGCTATGAGGGGGCTGGCCACATCCTAGTCACGGCACCCGGATGTTCTTTTGCAGTCGCCTTTCATTTTTACCATTGCATCCTGTAAAGAACAGTGCCAAAGTTTCTGCTTGTTTGATATGTGTTGGTATAAAAAAAAAAAAAACAAACAAAAAAAACGAGTAG
>JADBJO010004531.1:135000-142500 GCA_016801955.1 Conus betulinus
CGAGTAGGAGGCGAGAAGAGGGAGGCAGATATAAGAGTGAGTGAGTGGGTTCTTCAATTTGGAGTCTGTTCACACTCGGTGATATTAGACTTTGAAAAAAAAAAAAAAAAAAAAAAAAGGGAGCGAAGGGATGGGAAGCGTTTATAAACATCTAGAAATTCGATGCATGGAAAGCACGTTCGCTATTTGCACCATTTCTGGTGTGTGGGTTATTGTGTTGAAAGAATCGTGTACAGTCACATTCATCCACATTCGATTCTTCCTGCAATGAAGTTGATCTTGAACAAAAAAAAAAAAAAATGGTCCACTGATAGAAGGCTTGAACAATCGCATACTACATTTTTTGGGGGAAGATTCGGCTTTCCGAGAATTTAGTCGAAGCTCGTATATGAAAGATGACAAATATCGTGGACGTGATAAGATGTCATAGCTTCGCTGGAAGGTGTTCACTGTTCACTGTGTGTTAGCGAATTGGAGTATCTTTTGGCTGGATTCCACCTCACACTGTGGCGTATCTGGTAATGAAACAGCAGATAAATTGACTATGGATGGTGCGTTGAAGAAAAAACACCTGAGAGTAATTTAAAACTGGATCTTCGAGAAATGAATTCGTTATTGGGAAGAAAAAAAAAATGCGTATATGAGAAGGTAGAGAGAAGGAGAAGGAGGAAAGAGGGGGGAGGGGGGGGGGGGGGGGGGAGTGGGGGGGGGGGGGGGGGGGGGGGGGGGGAAAATTTGGGGAGGATGGGGGGGGGAAGGGGGTAGAGAAGGGGGGTGGAAGAGGAAGAATGAGGGAAGGAGAACAAGGGGGGGGGTGGGGAAGAGAAGGGTGAAGAGAATGACTGAAAGAAGGGGGAAGAGGAAGGGGAGAAGGAAAGAGAAAGAAGGGGGAGGAAGGGGAAAACTAAAGAATGAGAGAAGGAGGAAGGGGGGGGGGGGGGGGGGGGGGGGGGGGGGGGGGGTCCTTCTTTGGAAGGAGGAGAGAAAGGGAGGGGAGAGAAAGAGGGGGAAGGGAAGAGAAAGAAGAAGGGGTAGAAAGGGAGAAGAGAAGAAGAGTAGGAGAGGAAAGGGGAAGAGGTGAGGAAGAGAAGGGTGAAGAGAATGACTGAAAGAGTGGAGGAAGGGAGAAGGGAGAAAGAAAGGGGAGGAAGAACTAAGAGAAATGAGAAGGAGGAAGAGGGGGAGAGGGGAGGGGGAAAGGTGAGGGGGGAGAGAGTCGAGTGAGAGGAAAGGGGAGAAAGACAAAGAGAGGAGAAGAGAAGATACTGAGTGGGACAGAAGAAGAGAAAGAGTGAGAGAAAGGAGAAAGAGAAAGAGTGAGAGTGAGAAGAGAAAGAGTGAGAGTGAGAAAGGTGGGAAAGAGAAAGAGGTGAGAAGAAGAGAAAGAGTGAGAGGAGAAAAGAGAGAAGAGTGAGAGAGAAGAGAAAGAGTGAGAAGGAGAAGAGAAGAGAGTGAGAGGAGAAGAGAAAGAGTGAGAGGAGAGGTGAGAAAAGTGAGGAGAGAGCGAAGAGGAAGAGTGAGAGAAGAGAAAGAGAAAGAGTGAGAGGAGAAGAGAAGAGAAAGAGTGAGAGAGAGAAGAGAAAGAGTGAGAGGAGAAAGAGAAAGAGTGAGAGGAGAGAGAAAGAGTGAGGAGAAAGAAAGAGTGAGAAGAGAGGAGAAAAGAGGTGAGAGGAGAAGAGAAAGAGTGAGAAAGAGAAAGAGAAAGAGAAAGAGTGAGAGAGAAGAGAAAGAGTGAGAGAGAAGAGAAAGAGTGAGAGGAGGAGAAAGAGAAAGAGTGAGAAAGAGAGAGAAGAGAAAGAGTGAGAGAGAGAAGAGAAAGAGTGAGAAGAGAAGAGAAAGAGTGAGAGGAGAAGAAGAAAGAGTGAGAGGAAAGAGAAAGAGTGAGAGGAGAAGGAAAGAGTGAGAGAAGAGAGGAGAAAGAGTGAGAGGAAGAAGAGAAAGAGTGAGAGAGAGGAGAGAGAAGAGAGAGAGAAAGAGAAAGAGTGAGAAAAAGAGTGAAGAGTGAGAGGAGAAGAGAAAGAGTGAGAGGAGAAGAGAGAAAGAGTGAGGAGAAGAGAAAGAGTGAGAAAAGAGGAGAAAGGGTGAGAAGAGAAGAGAAAGAGTGAGAGAGAGAGAGAAAGAGTGAGAGAGAGAAGAGAAAGAGTGAGAAGAAGAGAAGAGAAAGAGTGAGAGGAGAAGAGAAAGAGTGAGAAGAGAAGAGAAAGAGTGAGAGGAAAAGAAAGAGAAAAAGAAGGAGAAAGGGAGAGAGAGAAAAGAGTGAGAAAAGAGGAGAAAGGGTGAGGAGAAGAGAAAGAGTGAGAAAAGAAGAGAAAGAGTGAGAGGAGAAGAGAAAGAGTGAGAAAAGAAGAGACAGAGTGAGAGGACAAGAGCGTTGTGATAGCCGGATGATGCTTCGCATCTCGTTGTAAGTGATGCTGTTGTAAGACTCATCCCCTTGAGCACTCTCCCTCGCCACGTGATCAGCCAACTCATTGCCAGTATCCCGCAGTGGCTGGAATCCCACTGGGGCAGCACTCTTCTGTCAGTAGCAACTTTCTGCAGTGCTTCCTTCGCCGTGGCTTGGGAGTTTGCTGTTCTGAAGTGCCCGCAGGACAGAGAAGGGGTCAGACAGGGAGACAACCTGACAGGCATCACTGGCTGCATTCTGGATGATGGAGGCAGCCTTTCTTCTTCAGCTCAGGTGAAGGAGGTAAAGAATGAGGAAGGAAAGGAAATGAGGGAGGGGGTGGGGGGGGGGGGGAGGTTGGGAAGAGGAGGAGGAGGAGGAGATGGGGAACAGAATTAAAAAAAAAAAAGGAAGGGGAGAAAGAGATCACAAGAAAGAAGAAGAGAAGGAGGCGGTGAGAATGAGAAAAAGAAGGAGCAGAAAAGGAGGAGAGAGAAGGAGGAGGGGGGAGGAGGAGAAGCAGGAGGGGGAGGCTGAGAAGAAGAAGAAGAAGAAGAAGAGGAGAGGAAGAAGAAGACAAAGAAGAAGAAGAAGAAAGAAGACAGAAGAGAAGAAGAAGAAAGAAGAAGAAGAACAACAACAAAACAACAAACAAAACAACAAGAACAAGAAAAGAGAAGAAAACGAAGGAGAACTGGATAACAAAAGAAAGTCCGGATGAAATGTTTCATTTTGATATCATGAAGAAGAATGAGAGGAGGAGGAGGAGGAGGAGAAGGAGAAGGAGGAGGAAGAAGAAGAAGTAAAACAACGAAAACAGGAGCTGACGAAAAAAAAAACGAAAATCCAGAAGAAAAGTCTCGTACTGACTGCTTGAGAAGGATGACGAAGGAGGAGAGAGGAAGAGAAGAAATGATGAGAAGTGATAAGAGGAAGAGAAGAAGGTCAAAGAAGGAAGAGAGGAAGAAAAGAACAACGAAAAGGAGGAGAGGGAAGAGAAGAAGGATGAAGAAGGAGAGGAACAGAAGAAGAAGGACGAATAAGGAGGAGAGGAAGAGAAGAAGGGCGAAGAAAGAAGGAGGAGAGGAAGAGAAGAAGGAGGAGAAGAAGGAGGAGAGAAGAGAAGAAGGACGAAGAAGGGGGAGAGGAAAGAGAAGAAGGACGAAGAAGGAGGAGAGGAAGAGAAGAAGGATGACGAGACGAAGGAGGAGAGGAAGGGAAGAAAGATGGCGAAGGAGGAGAGGAAGAGAAGAAGGTCGAAGAAGGAAGAGAAGAAGAGAAGAAGAACACAAAGGAGGAAAGAAAGAGAAGAAGGACGAAGGAGGAGAGAAGAGGAAGAGAAGAAGGACGAAGAAGGAGGAGAGGAAGAGAAGAAAAGACGAAGGAGGAGAAGAGAAGAGAAGAAGGATGAAGAAGGAGGAGAGGAAGAGAAGAAAGAACGACGGATGAAGGAGGAGGAGATGAAGCGAAGAAGGTCGACGAAGGAGGAGAAGAAGAGAAGAAGGAAAAAAGAAATAGGGAGAGGAGATAAGAAGAGAAGAAGATGAAGAAGGAGGAGAGGAAAGATAAGAAGGATGAAGAAGGAGGAGAGGAAGAAAAAGAAGGACGAAGAAGGAGGAGAGGAAGAGAAGAAGGATGAAGAAGGAGGAGAGGAAGGAAGAGAGGAGGAAGAAGAAGGAGGAGAGGGAAAGAAGAGAATGAAGAAGGAGGAGAGGAAGAGAAGAAGGACGAAGAAGGAGGAGAGGAAGAGAAGGAAGGATCAAGAAGGAGGAGAGGAAGAGAAGAGAAAATAAAATAGGACTGGGTCCTGCGTAGAGGTCTCAGAAAGAAGGAGGAAGAAGAGGAGAAGGAGAAAAGAAGGAGGAGGAAGAGGAGGAGAGGAAGGAAGACGGAGAGGAGGAGGAGGAAGAGGAGAGAAAGAAGACGGAGGAAGGAGGAACAGGAAGAAGGAGGAAGGATAGAGAATGACAGGTCGTCTCAAAGAAGAAGCCAGAGAGGAATAAGAAGAAGTCCGTTGAAGAAGGAGGAGGAAAAGAAGAGAAGAGAGAAAGAAGGATTATGAGAGGAAGAGAAGAAAGGAAGGAGGAGAGAGAAGGAAGAAGGAA
Organism: Conus betulinus; assembly: GCA_016801955.1. Lineage (NCBI taxonomy): Eukaryota > Metazoa > Mollusca > Gastropoda > Neogastropoda > Conidae > Conus > Conus betulinus. The sequence goes on from JADBJO010004531.1 coordinate 139,492, forward strand.
AAGAAGAGAAGAAGAGAGGGAAGAGAAGAAGAAGGAAGACGAAGAGAAGGAAGTCAAGATAAGAAGAACGAGAAGGAGGAGAGAAGAGAAGAATGAGAAAGAAATAGGAGAGGAGATAAGAAGGATGAAGATGAGAAAGGAAAAAGGAGGAGATAACAACGAAGGAGGAAATAGGAAGAGAAATACAGAAAAAGAGGAGGAGAGGAGGAGGAAGAAAGAGAAGAAGAGAGAGAAGGAGGAGAGGAGGAGGAAGAAGGATCTTGAGGAAGGGAGGAGAGGAGGAGAAGGAAAGGAAGAGGAGGAGGAGGAAAGAAGAGAGAAGAAGGGAAGGAAGAAGAAGAGGAGAAGGAGAGGAAGAAGAGAAGAAGGAACGAAGAAAAAGGAAGGGAAGAGAAGGAAGAAGAAAGAGAGAGAAGAAAAGAGAAGAAGAACCTCGGAAGAAGGAGGAAAACTCCATAGAATGAATGAAGAATTAAGGAAGGAGAAGAGAAGGAAGAAGAAGAAGAAGGAAGAAAGAAAAAAAAGAAGGGAAGAAGGAAGAAAAGAGGAAGAAAACAGCAAGAAGAAGGAGAAGAGGAGAGGAGGAAGGAGGGAGGAGGGAAGGAGGAGGGAGAGGAAGAGGAGGAGGAGGAGGAGAGGAGGGAGATATGAGGAGGAGGGAAGAACAGACGAGAAGGAGATCAGAAACCCTGGAATGCCACAAGCTGTCTCAAAGATTAGGAGCCTGCATGTCTAAGTTTTACACCTCAACGACAAGTCCGGGAAAGAGAGAAGAAGAAGAAGAAGAAGAGAAGAAGAAAAAAGAGAGAAGAAGAGGGGAGGAGGAGGAAGAGGAGGAGGAGGAGGAGGAGAGGAGGGGAGAGGAGGAGGAGGAGAAGTAGGGAGCAGAAAGTGAAATAGGACTAGAGAACGAAACGAAGAGTCCTGAAAGAGAGGTCTCTTATTCACAGCACAGGGGAGGAGGAGGAGGAGGAGGAGGAGGAGGACGACGACGACGACGGACGACGACGACGACGACGAGTAGGAGAAGAAACGACGAAGAGGAGGAATAGGAGAAGGAAAAGCGCATCAGGACAAGATACAGAAAGAAAGGCCGAAAGAGAGATCTAATATCGACAGCACGATTTCCAATTTTCTCGCGAGGGTATTTGACACCTATAGCTAGCTCCGCATCGTGACAAAATCAGACATGTGTCGGACAGAGAAAACCCGACAACATGGAACAGACAGATGAAGCGATCAAAGGGGGGCTTGGGGGGGGGGGGGGGGAGGGGGGGGGGGGGGTGGGGGAGTGGGGGAGCGAGGGTGGAAAGAGAAGACGAGTAATAATAATAGAAGGAGAAGAAGAAGAAGAAGAAGAAGAAGAAGAAGAAGAAGAAGAAGAAGAAGAAGAAGAAAGAAGAAGAAGGAGAAGAAGAAGGAAGAAGAGAAGAAGAAGAAGAAGAAGGAGGAGAGGAGAGAGAGGAGGAGGAAGAAGAAGAAGAAGAAGAGAAGAAGAAGAAGAAGAAGAGAAGAAGAAGAAGAAAACGAACGACGACGATTGATTGATTGAATCTTTAATGGGTAAAGAATTAGGAACATTTAGGGCCTTTTTTTAAAATATAATTCTGCCCACTACAAACAATGGAAGGTTAAAAAAGATTAAACGCTAGAACATGAAACAATGACCAACTAGTAATAATTTGATAACACAACTATCAAGTATTCAGAGAGAGAGAGAGAGAGAGAGAGAGAGAGAGAGAGAGAGAGAGAGAGAGAGAGAGAGAGAGAGAGAGAGAGAGAGAGAGAGAGAGAGAGCAAACGACCGACCGGGAGAAAGAGAGAGAGAGAAAGAGAGAGAGAGAGAGAGAGAGAGAGAGGGAGGGAGAGAGAGGGAGGGAGAGGAGGGAGAGAGAGAGGGAGGGAGAGAGGGTGAGATAGATAGATAGATAGATAGATAGATAGATAGATAGATAGATAGATAGAGAGAGAGAGAGGAGAGAGAGAGAGAGAGAGAGAGAGAGAGAGAGAGAGAGAGAGAGAGAGAGAGAGACACACACACACACACACACACACACACACACACACACACACACACACACACACACACACACACGCACACCCCACCCACCCACCCACACATGCACGCACGCATGCGCGCAGAGAAGAAGAAGAAGAAGAAGAAGAAGAAGAAGAAAAAGAAGAAGAAGAAGAAAAAGAAGAAGAAGATTTCTGTCTGCATGTGCTTTCTATTTTCTCTCTCTTGTTGTTGCTTTTCTGATGTTTTTACGTCTCTAACATTCCAGAGGGAGGAAATGTTTTAGACGGATTCTTTTACTTTAAAAGAAATGTAGAAAAAACAAAACAAAACATAATATGATAAAAATAAATAAATCAAAAGAGGATGTTGACTCCTTCAGCGCTGTGTAAATTTTCCAATTTATGTTCGGATCATTTATATGTTTGACTTTTGTGATCCGATTTTGGTCACTCATATGGGCCTGTACCCATCGTCAGCACAGCGCGGGCCTCCGGGGGTGGTGCAGGACTGCTCTGGGGGCAGTTGGGTACAGTGCTTCTCTGGGTCCTCCCCAGCGCCTTCGGGTGTTTCTTTTCTTTTTTTTTTTTCTTCGGATCATTTATATGTTTGACTTTTGTGATCCGATTTTTGTCACTCATATGTCGTATCACATGATATTGTACTGTTCAGACAGTGCATATGCTGACAAAAAAAAAGGTCTGAATATTTATAAAATATGTTATAAATCATTTACATCTTCCATTATGTCATTTTAATTCACGCTATACTAGAACTAATGTCAGTATTGTCTGTGATACAGTATCATTATTCATCGGTAGAAAACTTGACTTTCATATTATCATTTGCTGCCATATTAAAAAAAAAAATTGATATGTTGCATTATATTACTATATTCATATTCTTTCCCAGACAACAAATGTCCTTGACTTGACCAAGGGCTGAAAGATATGATTGATTTTTTTGACACATTGTATATTGTACGCTTAATA
>JADBJO010004531.1:165000-167500 GCA_016801955.1 Conus betulinus
TACTGAAAGATGATGGCTTCCTTGCCGAACTTGTTGAGGATGGTCGGGTGCTGGGGGTGGTAGAAGAACAAGCTCTCCATCACCCTGTGCATGTCCTTCTCGCTGATCAAACTCTCCGTGTCCAGTCTGAAGAGCTCATCGTAGTCGTAGACTAAGAACCAGGTGCCCTCTTGGGCATTACTCCCCAGCAAGAGCGGGGTCTTCTTGAAGCGCCCACTGCGCAGGTACTCGATGGGCGACTCCGTGAGGAAGACCCCGTCCACGACGGGTACGAAGGGGAACTGCATCATCCCTTTCACCACCTGGAACTCGTGCATGAAGAACTGCTCCGGACTGACTTCGCGCAGGCAGTTGACGATGTCCGTGTCGGTCTGGTCCAGCTTGCAGCCCAGCTTTCCCGCCAGTCTTCTGGAGCGGCTTCGGCCTTCCTCGGCAGAGTACGTGCCCCAGTTGAGCTGCGGGGCTCCAGACTGTAGGATGGCTTGGCTGAAGAGTCCGCGAGTCAAGGACGACAAGAGGTGCAGACCGACGCTGACGGCGCCGGCACTCTCCCCGAAGATGGTCACGTTGTGCGGCGAGCCTCCGAAGTCTCGATGTTCTTCTGAACCCACTCCAGCGCCATCCGCTGGTCCATCATCCCCGCGTTGCCCCTGGCTTCGTGCGTATTGAGGCTGAGGAAGCCCAGCGCCCCTATCCGGTAGTTGAAGGACACGATGATGACGTCGTTTTCCGCCGCCAGGTATCTGCCGTCGTAGATCTCCAAGGTGGAGGTCCCGCTGTAGAACCCTCCCCCGTAGATCCACACCATGACGGCTTTCAGGGCGTTAGAAGGGTTGGTCCGGGGCACCCACACGTTGAGGTACAGGCAGTCCTCGTCCACCTTAGTGCTGGGGTTCCACACCAGCGACCCCGAGAAGTTGCCGAAGAAGTCGTCCCTGCCCTGCACACAGCTGTTGGGCGGCGTGGTGGCGTCCTTCACCCCTTGCCAGCCGTCCATCTGGGAGGGGTGTCTGAACCGCAGGTTGCCCACCGGGGGCTTGGCGTAGGGGATGCCCCAGAAGACGTCCACCGGTTTGTCGTTGGCCATGACCCCTGACCCCTTGAACTTTGCCTTTGTCCGTGTCCCTGACGGGCCCCAAAGCCGGACACGGGCCGCAACTCCTGCTGCAGCAGCACCAGCACGTGCACCAGCACCACTGTCAGCAGCCAGTCCGTTTCCATGGTGATGTCAGAAGCTTCCACTCAGAGAGGAGGGTGCTCGGACGGCTTTGCTGTATGGGATGGAAGTAATACAAGGGTTAGGATGATGGGTACTGGGTCTTTAGCTGCTGTTGTCGCTACTGCTGATGTCGCAGCTGTTACAGTTGTTGTCACATGATTAATGGTATTAGTAGAAGTAGCAAAAGCTAGTAGTAACTGCTGTACATTTTCTGACGTAAGAGTAGAATACTGACAATATAAACAGTGAATATGGGAGCAAATCAGATAATTTTGCTGATTTAGAATCTAACAAACAGATGACATCTTCGAAGCCCAGAGAACAATACTTGCATAGTCATCTACCCTTTTTTTTCAACAAAACTAAACTTATCGCATTATTCTGACATACTAAGCGGATCCAAATTTCTATAGAAAAGAAAAAAAAAAATAAAAAGGGGGGGGGGGGGGGGGGGGTATTTCAGTACTTTCCCAAGATTTAAATTTTCCACGCAAACCAACTCCAGAAACGGTATGAGAGTCTGAAAGCTATATTGGCTGGAGATAAATAATCTGCGTATATACTTTTCGTTTAATGTCAGCACTGAGAAGAATAAGAGAAAACGTTTAATATTTAGAAGAGAGACTAACATAGACTGGCAACAGGACAATTACAAACAAACCCAACATTAGAACTCAGAAAACGGTGCGCTGCATAGTAGAGTTCGGAAGTCGCAACTAACGTTTGGGAAATCCTGAAGATTAAAGCAAAAAAAATGACACCGAGGTATACCTTTAGACTATCGAAGATGGCGAAGACTCCAAGCAGAGAACGACAGATATCATGCACTGTACGGGATCTGAACAGGAGAGCAGAAATATCCTTTAAATAGCAGCTGCACATGAATGGTGTTGTACATCCTTTAAATGGATGCTGAGAAAGTATGGGGCTACATATGCTTGAAAGAGATGCTGAAAATGAATGGCGCTATATTTGTATGTCATGTACTCGCAAAGACGACTCAGTTTCATTCGCCGCTTGCAAGGTCCGCCACCAGACTTTCGATTCGTTATTGCTCCAGTTCAAATGTGTATGGTCCCGTTCATTCACCTAGTAGTCTATGCCGGTCAAAGGTTACTAAGTCAGAACGTTCAGAGAACAAACAAACAAACAAACAAACAAACAAACACAAAGCCAATTTCTGAATTACATATATTCGAACACGCCACACTGGTCTATATCACTGACAGGCAACGGGAGTAGATGGAAAAGATGTTTTTTTTCCCTCTTCCAGTGAAAATA